>PVJO010012992.1:0-53404 GCA_004026905.1 Hystrix cristata | reverse complement strand
ATAGTTCTAATCATTTTTATGTTGTTTCTCTTGAATATGTTTTGGGTAAAAAACAATTCTATCTCCTAATTATAATAGTTTCACCTCTTCCTTTCCAATGAGTGTGTCCATTTGTATTTGCTTATGCATTATGTAGTAACCCTGAAATAATGTTGAAAGCTACAATAATAGTCCTTTCTTCTCTTTGTTTTATAGAAAACAGTTCTAAAGGTTTATCACTATGTAAAATACTTGGAATAGATTTTTTTTTTGAATAGATTTTTCTTGGAAATATTTTATCAAATGAAAAAGTCTTTGTTTATTACTTACCCAGATTTCTTTGAGTAGCTTATTGATTTTTGTCTTCCTGTGTCTTCTTAATAAAATGTATACAGGGAACACTATCAAATGTTTGTTTTGACTTCTACTTGGAAAATTACATGGTTTTCTTCTTTAATTTTTAATGTAACAATATTCATTTATAATTTCGTAAAGAAAACCCAGGCTTACTCTCCTGGAGTGAACACTACTTGATCTCAAGTGATCATTTTGCAATGCAGATTAATTTGCCACATCTGTGACTGCAGTATTTTCAAGAATCTCTATTAGAATGTTGCTTTAAGGACTTGCTGGACTATGACAAACATTTTAATGGTCTGTCATCAAATTCCTAGAAAAAAAGGAGAAAGAAAGCTACGCTGAAGAAGAACTGTACTTGAAGAGCTACTGCCCGAAAACTTCCCAGACATGGCAAGACACATAGACACACAGTTTTAAGAAGGTGAATGAATTTGAAACAGGACCCACCTTTAAAAATGAACACTAAGACATATAATAATTAAAATTATGAAAGTGACATATGAACAAAAAAATCTTGAAAACACCAAGAAAGACACTAAACCCAGAGATAGTAAATAATTAAAATGTTGACTATGTATTTCTCCTGAGAAACTATGGCGGTCAGAAGGAGATAGCGTCATATGCTCCCAGTGCAGGGAAAGGGAGGCCTCCTCCATCCACAGTCTCATACTCAGTGAAAATACACTTCAAGAATGACAGAAAAAGCATTGTAAAAGTATGGATAAACATAACAGGCTTCCTTTCTTTTCTTGTGTTTTCTAAATTATGTTTGAAGGTTGAATAAAAATTGTAATACTGACTGGTATAGTCCTAAATATATACAGAGAAAATATTTAAGAATTATTTTTAAGCAGGGAAGAGTAATAGGATATAAAGTGAGGTCAGGTTATGTATTTTTGGAACTGCTAAAATTGACTACAGCAATAGACTTCAATTAGATATAGACATACAGAAAAAGATATATTCCAGGAGAAACACACAAAAAGCTAAACAA
Source organism: Hystrix cristata (assembly GCA_004026905.1). Taxonomy (NCBI): domain Eukaryota; kingdom Metazoa; phylum Chordata; class Mammalia; order Rodentia; family Hystricidae; genus Hystrix; species Hystrix cristata. The sequence goes on along the minus strand of PVJO010012992.1, from coordinate 52,071 downwards.
TGAGGTATAGTAAAGGATACTATTAATAAATCAAAATGGAATTTTCAATAATGTTAAAACAATACATAGAAATTAAGAAAAAAGAAAACAGAGAAAGAACAGAGATCACACACATAAAAGAAAAAGTAAAACAGCAGATTTAAGCCCTAACTTATGTATAATTACACTGAATGTAAGTGGTTTGAATACCATTACATTAAAACAAAAAGAGATTGTCAGAGTGGAGTAAAAATATTATTCCAAGAAGATGCTGTCTATAAGAAATTAACTTCAAATCATGATATAGGCAAGTTAAAAGACAAAATATAAAGATATCAAATAAAATCAGGGGTGGTAAAGTAGAATTTAGAGAAAATAAATGATCACAGGTAGAGAGAAAAAATTTTTTAAAGAATCATCCTTAAAAAAAAAAAGAATCATCCATCAAGAAATCACGGAAATTCTAAATGATTATACATCAAATAACAGTTAAAATATGTGCAGCAAAACCTGTTTAAAAATAAAAGAAGAAATAGACAAATCAACAATTATATTTGGAGATGATGTCAAAAATCCTCTCTGAGCAACTGGTCAAAAATCTACAAGGATATAGAAGAACTCAGTAATACCATCAACCAGCAGAATCTAATCAATATATACAGAGCACTCCACCCAACAAAAGTATAATACAAATTCTTTTCAAGGGCCTGTGCAACAGAAAATGTAAATAGATCATACTCTGGGCCACTATACAAACTTTAACAATTTTTTAAAGAATTAGAATCATACAAAGTGTGTTCTATGACCACAGTGGAATTAAACTTGAAATCAAAAGCATTATATTTTCCAAATACTTAGAAACTGAATAACACACTTCTAAATAATCCAAAGAGGTCAAAAAGGAAGTCTCAAGAAAAACAAATATACTGAACTAAATGAAGCTGGGCATAATAGCATATGCCTATGGTCACAGCTATTTGGGAGGCTGAGGCAGGAGGACTACCAAGTCCACAAATTAGAGACCAGCATGGACAATATAATAAGATGTCTCAAAAAAAAAAAAAACTGAACTAAAAAAACACCACTGAACTAAATAAAAATAAAATACATTATCAAAACTTGTAAAATACAGCTACAATTTGTAGTACTAAATCCATGCATCAGAAATCAAGAAGTCTCAAATAAATACTTAAAGCTCCCACCTCAAGAGCCTTTAAAAATTAAGAAGGAAGAAATAACAACTGTAAGAGAAGAAACTAATGAAACTGTAAAGAGAAAATCAATAGAAAACCCAATAAAATAAAAAGCTAATGCTTTGAAAAGATCAATAAAACTTATAGACCTTGGCAAAACTACCAGAAGAAAAAACTGTAATTATATAAACTACTTGTATCAGCAATGAAAGGACTCTGTTCATTAAAAATATCATAAAGGAATAACATGAACAACTCCACACCCATGAATGTGACAACTTAGACAAAAATGGACCAATTTCTTGAAAAGTACATACTACTACACCTTCACATATTGTACAAGTCACTCATTTAAAAGGTACCATTTAAGGAGTGTTAGTATAGTTATATAATTTATTCATCCATTGCCATAATAAACTTTAGAACATGTTCATTACCCCAGAAGGAGCCGCCGACACACCTTCACTACTACCTGCTAATCTCCCAATACTACCAGCCATAGGGAACTGCTAATCTACTTCCTATATCTGTAGCTTTGCCTATTCTGGTCATTTCACATTAATGGAATCTTACAGTGTGCGGTTCTTCGTGACTTCTTTCACGTGGCATAATTTTTCAAATTTCACTATGCTTAATTTCATTTTATTGCTGAATATTTCATTATATGAATATATCACTTTTCATTTATTTATTTATCAGTTGTTGAATATTCATTTGGATTATTTATTCTTTTGTCTATTTTTAATAATGCTGCAAATGAACATTCATACCTGTTTTGGTGTAAACATATCATTTATTTTGGGTATATATTTAGTAGTGAGATTATCAAATCATATGATAATTCCATGTTTAAAAATAGTTTTTACCAAACTGATTTCCAACATAGCGCCACAATTTTGGATTCCTAGCAGCAGTATAATAAGGGTTCCAATTTCTCTAAGACTTGTTATTCACTCTCGCTGTCCTAGTGGGTATGAAGTGGAGTTATCTGTTCTCTGGTGATTAAAGATGTTGAATATTTTCCGTGTACTTACAAGTCATTTGTATATCCTGCTTGGAAAATTGTCCGTTCAAATGCTTTTCCCATTTTAATTGAGATTTACCCTTTTATTATTGAATTATTATACTTCATTTTATATCCTGAATTCTAGACTCCTATTAGATGTATGGTCTGCAAGTATTTTCTCCAATTATGTGGATTATGTTTTTATTTATTTTAATATTTTTCCTTTGAGTCACAACAATTTTAATTTTTAGGAAGTCAAATTTATGTACTTTTCCTTGGTTGTCTGTGCTTTATTTTTTCATATGTAAGAAAATATTGCCTAACACAAGGTCACAAAGATTCATGCGTATGATTTTTTCTAAGAGTTTTAGAGTTTTAGCTCTTAACATTAGGGGTTTGTTCCACTTCTAGTTAATTTTTTCTATGTTGTATAAGGTAATGACCCAACTTCATTTTTTTCCATATGGAGATCAAACTGACTCATCAACATGTGTTGAAAGATTATTCTTTCCCCAGGAATTTTTCCAGCATTCATTGAAAATCAACATACCATATACTTATGGAACTTTTTCCTGGACTCTCAATTCTAGTCCACAAATCGATATGCCAGTTCTTATGTCTGTACCATGTGGGCTTGACTACTCTAGATTTCTTATACTTTTTGAAACTGGAAAGAGTGATTCTTCCAACTTTGTCCTTTAACAATAATTTCTGGCTATCCTGAGACCCTTAAATTTCTGTATGAATTTTAGAATCAGCTTATTTATTTCTATAAAGAAGCCATCTGAGATTTTAATGGATATTATGCCAAATCTGTACATCAGTTGGGAGAGAATTAGCATTTTAAAAATATTAAGTCATCTAATCCTTAAATGTGGGTTTTTACAAGGTTTTCTTTACTTTCTTTGAACAATGTTTTGTTGTGATCAGAGTATAAATTTTAAATTTTTGTTAAATTTATTCCTATCTTATTCTTTTCCATGCTATTGTAACTAAATTGTAATTTCATTTTTGGATTTATCATTGTTATTGTATACAAAAACAATTGATTTATGCAAATTGATCTTATATCCTACAAACACACTGAACTCATTTATTGGTTGTAGCAGGTTTTCGAAGCTATCTTGAGGTTTTCTATTTATAATACTATGCCAAGTCTAAATAGAGAAAATTTTGCTTCTTTCCAGTACGTAAACTTTTATTTCTTTATTTGACTTACCTCTTTTTTCTTGCATTGCCTAAATATCCAGCACAATTTTAAATAGAAGTAGTCTGAATGGACATCTTGCCTTGTTCTTAATCTTAGGAGAAAAATATTAAGACTTTCACTATTGCATATGATGCTAGTTTGCATTTTCACGTTCTCTTTATCTGACTGAGGAAATACCCTATTATTTCAAATTCCTCTGGTAGGTATTTTATACCATGAAAGGGTGTTAAATTTTGTCAAGTACATACTCGCATTTTTGTTTGTTTGTTTGTTTGTTTTTGGTGCTGGGGATCGAACTCAGGGCCTTGTGTTTGCGAGCCAGACATGCTGACCACTGAGCTAAATCCCCAGCCCCAACATACTCTGCATTTTTTGATGAACATGTTTTCTCATTTTCTATTCTACCAAAATAGTAAATTGCATGAATTAATTTTCAAATGTCAAACCTACCTTACATTCCTGGGATAAATTCTATCTGGTCATGGTACACATCCCTTTTTCATATCTTGAATTTAATTGGCAAGCATTTTGTTGAGGAATTTTGTATCCGAATTCCAAAAAGATATTAAGGCATATAGTATTCTTTTCTTGTAATGTCTTTTGTTTCTGTACCAAAGACTGGCCTCATACAATGAGTTGGCATGTATCTTCTTCTTTTCTATTCTTTGGAAGGGCTAGTGAAAATTTGGTATTAATTCTTTAAATTTGTGGTATAATCCCCCTATGAAGTCATCTGGACCTGGACACTTCTTTTTGGAAAGTGTTTTGGTGATTAATTCACTCTCTTCTTTCATATCTATTGGGGTCACGTAAGCCAATATAGAGTTATTCACAGTATTTCTTTATAATATGTTCAGTGATATTAACTCCTCTTTCATTCTTGGTTTTAGTGATTTTAGTTTTTTATTTCTTGGCCAATCTAGCTAAAAGTTTGTCAGTTTCGTTGATTTCTTTGAAGTACCAATTGTCAGTCTCACTGATTTTTTTAAATTATTCTTATTTTTTTATTTCATTAATTTTTGCCCAATCCTTATTATTTTCTTCCTTCTGGTTTTCATTTTCCACTGTCTTAAGGAAGGTTAAATTGCTAATTTAAGAACATCTTACTTTTTAATGTACCCATGTAGTTTTCATTATGATTTTATATTACCTGTGAATAATTTAGGAATCTATTTTTTGACTCCACAAAGAGAGGACAATCATAAATTTTCAAGTTACATTTTTGTTATTAATTTTAAGCCTAATTACACTGGGGCTATAAAACAGATCCTATATGATTTAAATCCTTTAAAATTTATTGAAGTTTGTTTGAATTTCAAATTATGGTCAATTTTATGCTCCTTCAGAGGCTTTAAAAGAATGTCTATCCCTTAGATTGTGGGTAGAATCCCTGTGTATATTAACATTTCTTATAAGTTTATTGGGACTTCTTAGTTTCTTTTTAAAAATAATTTATTCATAGATATGTTGTTATCACCTATTATGGTCATAGACTTATTAATTTCTTCTTATAGTTTTATAAATTTTTACATTACACTTTGATTCCTTATTATTATGTTAATACAAATTTAGAATTATTATGTATTTGTTATGAGTTAAAACAATTTATTTTTGTAAAATGCTCTTCTTTATCTCCAGTAACAATTTCTGTTTTAAAGTCTAGTTTGTATGATATTAATTCAACTGCATCAGCTTTCATTTGGTTAGTGTTTTTTCTATTATTTTTCCTTCTGCTTTTTAAACATCTCTGTCTTACATGAATCTTTTATGAACAGAATATAGATGAGTTTAAGTTTTTATTCAGTCTGATTAACTTCCAATTAAAACATTTAGTGTAATTGATGTTAATGTAATTACTGATACATTCGGGTTAAATTTACCATACCTAGTCTATTTATTTTTTCTGTTCTTTCTGTTTTAAAAAATTGTTTGTGAATGTTTTTGCATGAATTCCTTTCCCCACTATTATCATCACCACTGGATTAGCCCATTGATGAGTGCCTGGCTGACTGTGCTTTTCAGAGATGGAGCCAGGTCAGAAGAGGTGAGTCACTGGAGGTGTGACCTGGAAAGTTGTACTCTTCTCCCTTGTTCTTCCTTTCTCTCTCTACTTCCTGATCACCCTGTAGTGAACAGCTTTCCTCCAACCATACTGTTTCCGCCTTGGAGCCAGCTTACTGTGGACTAAATCCACTGAAACTGTGAGCAAAAATAAACCTCTCTGCCTTTAAATTGCAGATGCCAGGTACTTTGTCCCAGTGATGAGAAAGTAACTAACACAGAAAACTGGCAGCAAGATGACCCCATTACTGTCACTGTACCTGAGCATTGGTTTAGAATCCTTTGGAACTGGTTTGCAGGAGTTAGTTTGGAATGGTTTGGAGATGCAGTCTAGCAAAACCCTAAAACACTGTGAATGGTACTTTGTATGTAATGCCTGTCAGAGCTCAGAAGACCAGAATGCTGATAGGAATGTGAATAGTAAAACCCAGGCTTAAGAGTTTTCATTTGGGAACAAAGACTCCATTAGCAGAGGGACTAGAGGCCACGCACATTACATTCTGGCAGAAAGTTTATCTATATTTTGCCTATATCCTGAGGCTATACAGGAGATTGAGATTAAAGGCAGAGCACTAATTAAGCTGGCAGACAAAACTTCAAGGGAGCCTAATGTTCAGGTTGTGGCATGTGCACTGTGGACTGCTTTTAGCCAGATTTAGAGTGAAGATCAGGAACAAAAAGCAGAGCTGAATGATATGAAGTTTGACCAAAAAGGAAGCACCTGTAAAGTTTGCACAAAGGAGAACGTGCTTGCTGAAAAGGTTAGCATTGAAATGAAATCAAGTACTTTCCATCAGGACAAAAGAAAAGATGGTTTGATGGCATCTTGAAAATTGGCCAAACCCTACCCTATGCATATGGGATATAAAGGGTAGCCCAGAGTGCCTTGCTCAAAAACAAGAATGGCAGTTTAGAGAATTGGTTCCCTGAGATGCACTTCACTATGCTCTGCCATCTAGGCTCAGATCACTGCAACTGTGGACCAAGGGGGCTTAGCTATTGCTAGAGCCAGCAGCAGACCTTGACACCATCCACATGGTGCTGGTTTTTCAGAAATGCAGAATACAAGAGTTATGAGATCACAGACACTTCCACATAGATATCAGAAGGTCTAGGAGGCCAGGCAAAAATGTGTGCCAGGGTCATGGGCCCTGCAAGGAGCCCCCAAGGGGGCATTGTGTGAAGCTGTGAGAGTAAAGCTGAGGTGCTAATGGAGACCCCAAGAAGTTGGAGATGCCTAGAATGTCGAGTATCTGCTGAGAAAAACTGCAGACGGTGAGCAGAGACAGCCAAAATATAGGCCGTGTGGGCTGCAACCAACAAAGCCATAGGGGTGGGGGTGCCCAAGCTTTTTGGAGTTCACACTTCATTACAACCTGCCCTGGGTGCTGGAGTTGGAGCCACAGGATTTACTGTTTGCCCCCTTGGCTTTTGTCTTGATTTGATCCTATTCCTTTCTATTCTCCCATTCTTCCCTTTTGGAATGGGAATGTTTACCCTGTGTCATTTATGTTGGAAGTATTAAACTTTCTTTTTGATTTTTACAGGGGTTCATAGCTAGGATTTTGCCTTGAGTCTCAGAGGAGATTTCAGACTTGGACTCTTCAGCAATGCTGGAAATGTTAAGACTTTTGCAACTGTTAGGGATGTACTAAATGCATTTTGCCTAATGAAATGGACATGACTCTTTGGGGGGATAGGAGAGAATGTTATGGTTTAGATTTAAAATACCTCCCAAAAGTCTTATGTTCAGAGATGGGGCTTCTGGAGGTGATTGGATCATGGAGCTGCTATATTCGTCAGTGGATTAGTCTACCAATAAGATCTTAGATGACTGTACTGTTTGGAGGTGGGGACTGGTTGGAAGAGGTAGGTCACTGGAGACACGACCTGGAGGGTGTATTTTGTCCCTGGCTCCTCTCTTCTCTCTCTACTTCCTGGCCATGCCTCTGCCACACCATTCTGCCTTGGAGCAAGCCTATCACAGACTGAACCTACTAAAACTGTGAGCTAAAATGAACTTCTCTTTCTTTAAAATGAGTATTTTGTCCTGGCAGCAAGAAAGTGACTAATACAAGTATTATACTCTCTACTTAGGCAACACGAGGTTATAATAACCCTTCAGCTCCACTTACATACTTTCCCTGATTCACATACTATTGTTATCATGCATTTTAATGTTCTCTATATTTTAAATCTAACAATAAATTATAACTATTATTCAATATTCATTTCTACTCATCTACATAATTTCACTGTATTTCATTATTCTTTTATCTTCATCCTTCCATCTAGGATAATTTTCTTCCTACTTTTGTTGCTAAGTCTCCCACTGACAAAGTCCCAGATTTTGATTATTTGAGAATGTCTTCATTTTCCTTTTATTCTTGAAAGATATTCTGACTAGATATAGAATTCCAGGTTAGTGTTTACTTTCTTTTACGAGTGGTCTTAGTTGGGTTTGCTGGAAGAACAAAATCAATATAAACTAAATGTATAATTATACAAAGGATTTATAAGTTAAACTTACAGGATTAGAAAGAGACAAGTCTCGATGGCTATCTACAGAATCAGAATGGAAGAATCTGAAATGGCTGTCTGCATTGTGGACAGCCAGAGAATCCAGTAGTAGCTGAAGGCTGAAGGCCTGGGGAATTTCACTACAGAGTCACTCCTGTGAGTGTGAGTTGGAAAGCTGAAGAGCCTACATTGGAAGGCTGAAGAATCTGTGCTGGAAACTTGAAGGAACTAGAGAGTAACCTCCAATGGCAATGGCAAAGAGCAAAGCTCCTCTGAGGCAAAAAAGGAAATAGTTCCTTTGTTTTTTCCTTTTTATTCTGTCCAGGCTACAAGCCTATTGTTTGGTGTCACCCACATGCAGGAGGTTCTTCCCTCCTCAGTTTTTGACCCACATGTCAATCATCTACAGACACATCCAGAGCTTTACTAATCTGCTAGGTGGTTCTTACTCAAATCAAGTTGACATATCACAATTAATGATCATGTACACTGATAATATTTCACAGTCTTCTGTTTTCAGTTATTTCTGTTAAGTGGTTATCTGTCAACCTAATTTTGTTCCTTTCAAGATGATCTTTTTTCCCCTTTGATAATTTGCACATTTTTCGTTTTACTTTTATACAGCTTTACTATAAGCCTAGGTATAGCTCTTTCCTTAGTTCAGGATTTGCAGGCTACCTTATATCTGTGACACAGTGTCATTTACTAGTTGTTGGCAAGCTCTTCATTACTTTCTTCTGACCTATTATCTTGACCATCCCCCCTTGGACTCCATTTATACATATATTAGAACCTTTTGCTATATTGTCTACATTCTTTATAATCTCTTCTGTATCTCCTATAGTTTCCTATCTCAATTCCTTTTTATGGCTATTGTTCCCTGACCTATCTTCCAATCTACAGATTCTTTCTTAGATATATACAAGGTTAACGTGATACTACACCTAGCCAATGAGTTTTTTAATTTGATTCTTACATTTTTTCAGTTCTGTTTTCATTTGATACGGTTTTTGTGCTTTCAGTTCTCTGATGTGAAAAAAAACTTAATCATATTTTTTATCGCCTTAAATCTACTAAACATAATTATTTTAAAGTCCATGTCTAGTGTGGCACCATGTGCTATACAGAGTCAGGAACTACACCTCATTTATACAAAAATTATCTCACAACAACTCCATGGATTATTTTCTGCAGAAGAGGAATATGAGGCTCATAGAGATCACACAGATACTAAGTAACAGAGCCAATTACCAAAAATCACATAGCCCAAGCTTCAAAATTCATGGTATTAACCATCTTAGCACAAGGCTATAGAAGTCCCAAATATTTGAGAAATCCACAGTCCAAAAATTATAATGTGTATTTCTTTCCTACTGGAACAAAATTTCATTCCCTTTGATTGGTTCTCCATCAAAATCATCACAATTTTCATCTTAAATGTTTCTTCTTTTTCATATACCACCCCACATTTATTCACTTACTCATTCATCACTTAATAAACATCTGTGAGCCTCTATAACACTGTTTCAGGCCCTACAGACACATGGTAAACAAAGTGGACATCGTGCCTGTCTCACAGAACTTTCATTCTAGTGGGAGATAACAAACAAAACTTGTAAGTAAATATGAAAGTTAATTTCAGGTAGTCATGAGGTCAACAAGAAAATAAAACAATCTGATAAATTGTGAGGTTGGAGAAGATTGACTGAAGTAGTCAAGGTAGATCTCTCAGAGGAGCTGCAAACTGAATGAGAACAGTATGTTAAGCAGAAGAAAGAATAAGAAGTGCTAAACCTCCACATTTGAAATATGCTTGGTGCATTTAAGGGACAGAAGGAAACCGGATGTAACTGGATATTCATGAGTGAAGAGGAGAGTGATAGTACATGGGATAGAAAAGTGGGCAGGAATGGAAATCAGAGCACCATTGCAGTATACAAAGGAGGCAATTTCCATTTCTAGCGTCCTATATTTGTTCTGCTATCACAAGAAATTTAAAGACTAAACAAAATATATGAAGCAACTACTTTCAGATATTGGAGAACACATAGGACAAAACCGTTATTCGCATAAGAGAGAAAACAAATAAGATGAGCTCTATGTTGACCCTGGATTTTTTCCTGAGAACACAATCCAAAAAACAAAAATCAAAGAGATCCCAAGCCAACCGTACACTCTCACACTGAAATGAGGAAATAAATAAGAGTTCCGGGAGGGTAAGGTGGCTGGACATCGCACAGCAGAGTTTTAGAAAGAAGACAGTTATCCAGAAAAAGAACTACTGAAATCTCTGTCAAGGTCCTTTTAAAAACTGCAATTTTATCGGGCCTCTCCATCCCCCAGTAGATTCTTCCGTACACTGAAATTTGAGAGTCACGAATATGGAAACCAGAACATGGAAGAAATGCATATAATGTTCTCAAGGGAATAGGCTGCATTTCTCATTACACCCTGATATGGTGATGAATTTCACTACTGCAAATATACACTGAGCTCCTTGTTCTAGCTGAAGATAAAAGGAGTCAGGGAAGTTCCTTGACTTAGGAGATTTAAGGTTTCACAGAGTAGAAGACACAGTCTAAAAATAAAGGTCTTCTCAGCGCTCTGAGGCTCCGATTTTAAACCATCACACTAATTTGAGTTTTCAGCTTCTCAGCCTGGAACACTGTTCATGGGCAGTTTTTTGTTTTTTGTTTTTTTTTGCATTTTCCAACATGCTAGTTTGCTTACTGGTTGGATGAGTGATTGAATACATGAATTAATTGAGCCAGTGAAACTAAGATCTTGGAATAAGTTGTTTCCATTTCCATTCTGATTAGGTCAGGTCAGGAAGTCAGCCTTAGCTGGTGCTGATCTTTAGGAAGAATTTAGGGCCCTGATTCATTCTTTCCAGCCAGCGTTGGCTCCAGGCAGACAGTGAACCACCTTTCTACATGGCCTAATGCCACACCCTCATCAGGGGACTGTAGCTGAGAAATTTTGCCTTGACTGTCACTATGCCAAGGACTCGGCATCCTGTCAAGTTTTGGAAGCAAGTTTGCTTTTGAAAAGAGCAAAGAGAACAACATAATTTAAAAATCAAAGAAATTCATTTTAGTAGTAAAAGGTTAACAGCCTTTAGGAGGAACAATTTTTAATCACCCTCGTCTAGACTCTATCACTGGAATCACCAGCCACGGAGTGAAATATGGCCCACTGCCGCCACCAAACAGCTCCTAAAGACTGTTGTATTTAATCATGTCTGTGCACCACTTATGGATTTTCATTATGATTCCCGATGCTGTTGCGCTGGGTAAAATATTAATATCCATAGTAATGATGCATGAAGCTTGGAGTGTAATTTCTTCACTCTTCTTGTCTGATATTAAATTGTTACCACTTTATCATTTGTGTAGAACTGCACGTTTCAATTAATCTTTCCATATCAGCAGCCCTGATTAATATAGATCATGATTCATAAGCTTATCGTCACTATAGTTTTAACAGATCATTTATAAAGATCTTAAATTTCAGGGTCTGGGAGGTGCAGCTGCTGTGTCCAATGTGCCTCTTTATTCTCTATTCCAACAGTGCTGCTATACACCGGCTGTCACCTCCTGTTGAATAATTAATTTCAGGAAACCACATTTTCCCAAGGGGGAAAAAAAAAAAAAGACTGAGGGGACTGGCGATTGGCAGGGCACAGGGCAATGTTTGTTCACCTTCACATGCCAGCCTGGATGTTGCTCGCTCCTCATCAGTGGGAAGTGCTGCTTGGGGGGGATTAACCACAGGTGTGCACAGGCTTCTACGGGCTGCGTCGGGCAGACTCAGCCAACACAATCGTCCCAGGACAGTTATTGAGGTTTGATGGAGCGTAGAATAACTTCCCAGGCAGCTGTTGTTGCTCACATGAATCTGCAGACCTCATCCAATCTGGCATGGTGCCTGGAGCCTTATGCTGCTCCTGGAATACACACTCAAATGATGTGCTCAGTGTGGGGTGGGAGTGAGCAGAGGAATTAGCAAGGGGAAGGTTTTCAAACATTTCTACAAACGCCAGAGACACTGCGGGCTTAGGCCCTTTTATCAGAAGAGGCTGCTGAGGCTCAGAGGCTTCTGGCCCAAATATACACAATCCACGGTCAGGAGCCTGGGAGCCACTGCAGTGTCCTCACCCAACACTGCCAATCAGCCAGTGCAAGGCAGAAGCAGACCAGTGAGGACCACCTGGCCACCAGCTTCCTCTTCAGATAGGACACAAAAGAACAAGAAATAAGGCCGAACTCACTGGCTTTCTTGGGCCTGCATCTGGAGCATAATTCCCATAGCTAAAGTTTCTCAAAGAATACAGGTACAAGGGAAAAAACTTGGATATAATTTGATTAAAAAACATTCTGCTAACAAGTAATCGATCTGATCATTACTAAAATGATAACATTTTGTTGACTTCAAAATCTGAATATCTTATTTCCACTTTGATTAAAGTGGGTGATTTTTTTTACTTGTTCAGAGTAACTTTATGCTCTTTGATTTTAGCAGATTTGTACATCTTCTATGACACACCTTTTACATGAAAAGCCCTATGCCCTAAGGCTTGGGTCTGTGCCTGTTATGATGTGAAAGTGTCCCTCCAAAATTCATGCTGAAACTTAACCACCATTACAGTTGTATTAGGAAGTGGGACTTCTGGCGGGGAGTAGTTAAATCATCATGGCTCTGCCTTCCTGAATCCCTTGTAAAAGTGGCAGAGAACAAGTTCAGGTCCTTTTGCCCTTTCGCCTTTGGCCATGTGAGGGCACAGAGCTCAAAGTCCTGGAAGTAGAGACAGAGGCCCTCACTAGAACCTGAACCTGCCAGCATCTTTACCTTGGACTTCCCAGTCTCTAGAACCATGAGGAAATAAGTTTTCATTCTTTATAAATTTGCCAATCTCAGAGATTTTGTGATAGTACCACAAACCGACTAAGACAGTGTCTTAGAGTAGGTTCCATTAGAGACAGACTCTGGAATGAAAATTCAAGAGCAAGTGGTTACTTTGGGGAGTTATCCCAGGAAGCATCACTGTGGGAGTGAGACCCTAAGGCATAGACAGGCAGGTAGCCAGCAGAGGCTGCACTGTCACGCAAGTTATCACCATGGGCAATCGGGAAACTGAGAGACTGCATATGTAGCAAATGCCTCCAAGATATCTGGTTGGGCAAGGAAGCCAAGTTATTTATTTACCAAGCCCTCATCCGTCACTGGCAGGGCTGATTTCTGGGGCATTAACTCTCCTACAGTCAACCCTGACTTGCCCTGGGCATGAGCAGAGCAATTCCCACAGTCAGAAATAAAAGTTCTTGGGTGGAGGTCGTGAGGCATTCCTAGTAAGCAAGCTGGACAGGTGGGTGTGCAGGCCAAGAGAAAACAAAGAGCCAGGGGTGCTTTCTGCCGCCAGCCTCTAGCCCACTCATTAATTCCCAAAGTACCCAGAGAGCCCTCTAATCCAGATAAGAGATGGGGGTTACCAAAAAGTCCACTAAAGCCATGAGGATTTTAGGAAAAGAATTTATACAACCACATCTTCCAGGTTTTATTTTAAATAAAATGTACAGTTATTTTATTGTTGAGCCACAATCTTTTATTCTACTGTTATATGCACTGATGGAGTTTTGCCTTCTCTTTCTTGTACAAACCTTTCCCGTGGAAGCACAACACCCACAATTTCCTGTTCCAGCTTCTCCTGAGCACAGAAAGAACTCAAGGGGATTTCGAAGTAATCTAAATTAAGAAACTTTCTAGATGTTTATGATGTCCCCCAATCTTTTATAGTGATTTTACACACAACTAGTTCAACAGTTACTTTTTAGTGACTCAACTTTATCAGATCCAAAGCATTCAATTTAATGTTCAAAGAAGCAACAATTACTCTCTTCACATTTACCATCAGGTTATGTAATATTTAATTCAATTTCATGGTTACATTACCAAGTACAACTGTCATGGAATAGATTTATGAACAGAAACAATTAGCACTTGGTACCACCGGACCAGCTGATGCCCAGACGCGTGAGTTTCCTATTCAGCACCATGACTGTGCCCCACACAAGTTTTACATGACTACTCATCTGATCCTCCTAATAATTTGTGCATAAGTGAGGGGCTAACATTATCTGCTCAGGGTCACACTGCCACAAGTGCCGAAGCTGGGTTTCTAAACCTGGTTACCTGGCTACAGTCAAGCTCTTAACCACAGTGCATAGGCCCTAACTAGAAACTGGGCTGTTAGCAGGGTAATCATGGTTTATCTTCCACACCGTGACAGTTTCGAAAGTGAGAGGGCCCCTACCAACAATAATACCAAACCTCAGATGTAAAAAAGCAGAGTCGTCAGGGAGCCAGGACATCTGGCCACGCTGCCCACTAGCTCTGAGTGTCGAGTGTGTCAGGGTCCTGACTGGATGAGAATGTCAGAAAGGGGAAGAAGCTAAGTGGGAGCCAAATAAGGGAACTTCTATGCGAGGTGAATGCTGGGGACAGGACCTCATGAACCTCACACAGCGAATGGAAATACGGCAGGTCTATTTTGGTGATATTGTTAAGAATCTTGAGTCTGTGGAATATGAGGTACTTTGAAATAGTATGAATTTTAAAACATGAGGGATCAGAGGAGGGAGAGCACCTTTCAACTCAGGAATGAAGGCAGAGTTTATGGAGAATGTGGCATTTCAGTTTGCCGTTGGATAGATTTGGAGATTTAAAGAATGGACTATTGAAGTAAAGAAAGAAGAAGAATGGGGCTGGGGATTTAGCTCAGTGATTAGAGTGCTTGCCTTGTAAGCACAAGGGCCTGAGTTCGATTCCTGGCACCACCAAAAAAAAAAAAAATTAAAAAAAAAAAAAAAGAAGAAGAAGAAAAGGCAACAAGTCAAGAAGCCAAAGGGCATATGAAAGGGCGTTAACTAATTCTGCTGGCCTGGCAGTAGGGCAAAAGTACTGTGGACTGTAGGACAGCAAACTGGAGGGTGCAGCCAGATCACAAACTGAAGTTTGTACTTGAGAATGAATAGTGAGGCAGCGTATATTTTCGCAGACCCTGGATTCACTTCCTCTCTCTCTTTACTTCTCTGAGACCTAAGACAAGTCACATCTCAGGGTCTCAGTTCATATTTTTAATATAGGAATGATAATAGTACCCATCTCGTAAGGTTGTGTGGATTAGTTTATGGATCCAGAGAGTTTCGACAGCACCCAGACCAAACACTTTACAAGCATTAACTATTGTTAGGATCACGATAGCCAGGCTCCAGAGAGCTAAAGGGGGTGCCAAGAGGAGGGTCACCAGCAGAGGGAAGAGAAGGAGTCCAAAACAGCAAAGAAGGCAGAGAGAATGTGTGTTGCTCACAACTATTTCGTGCCTTTGAACTTCTCACCCTGCTCATGTGTTTCGTGGGGAGGCAGGTCACCCATCCAACACTCACACGATGTTCTTCACCCAGCAGGGCACTTGGCCTGCACGATGCCCACTTATGTCCTTAGAGGTCCTGTGCAGACAAAACCAGTCCTGCCGTGGTAGTTCTTTACTAAATACGCCCTTCCTGTCCCTCAAAGTGTTTAACATTGCATTTTACTATTATTTTGCATTTTACTCTACACAATACATTTTTTAAACTGAATGCCAACTTCGCCTTCTTCACTCGCATGTCTTCAACGCTAGCAAATACTTAGAAAAGAGTGACTAATCTTGTACTCGTGAATGAATGAATGAATGAATGAATGAATAATGTATGTAATCTTATCTCTCTTCCTCCCACCTAGCTATTCGTTTTTTTTTTAATGACCTAGACAAAGACCAGAAAAAAAAAAAGCCTGGCATATAATAACTGCTCAACAAACAATGGTCAGTATATTATTAGTTATACCTACTATGCCACTACTCCCAGTCCAGCCTACTGACGGCCAGCTATGGGTGTGAAGGGAAGAAAGTTTGTTGGGGTGGAGCCTGAGTTCTTATCCTGGATTAATTCCCTGGTCGAGCCAAAAGAAGTGCCTGGTGCATGTCCATTCAATCAAACTGACTGAGCTTTTAAACCTATCTGATTTGGGTTTAGGAGGGGTTAACAAATTTGCTGGTAACTAATGACAACTAGGATAGGAATGTCCTATCCTATTGCACACAGAGCACTTTAATCTTCAGTGCGATACAGGTACCCGGGGCTCTGGCCTCACAGGGCAGGGCCAAGGCTGGGCTGCTTCTGGCTCTGAGGATCAACTGCCCCGACATGCAGCTTTGTGACCGTGTCACAGCCCAAATTGGGCTAATAAAGTAGCAGAGGATGTAGGTTATAGGTGATCCATCTTCTCTCCTAAATGACTATCATATTAGGATAAGAGAAGTGCTTGAAGAATTGGTTTGTTCATTTATGAAATGGGGGAAATGATACCTACGTCTAATCTACAGATATAGCACATATACTAATTAGATAATTCAAAGTTTTTCTAAATTCTTGCAAAAGCAAAGCATTACAAAAGAAAATGCTTATGTTGAGATTATTGTTCAGAATTAGCTTCTTAAAAATTCTAGTCTCTCGTCTCTTCAGCACAGGATATTATAGTTTTCATTAATTAGTATTTTACTAATCCATAATTGCCAAGACTGAATTGGTAAAAATTCTGAATTCTGTAAGTTTAGAAAGGATACAATATTATTATTTTAATGTAGACTAGAGGAGCTAAAGAACAATGAGTTTATTATAAGACAGCTCTGTAGGACATGCTTTAGATTTGGGAAGGCCAACACATTCATCACATTGGTCTTAATTTCAGCCAATACCTCTGGGCCTCAGTTTCTTAATCATGTGAGAAGAATGGGTGAGGTCATCCCTAAGTTCTTCCTCTTCAATTTGGATAGTAGTTCTTTCTTTACAAGTATATTGGAAAACATTTTAAGTCCTAATTTCAATTTATTTTCTTAAGTAAATTAAACATTTGTGTGGTATTTGATTATAGTGTTGTTTACTTAATAAATCCCATATTTATGGAGAAAAGTTTCTCAATCATAACCCAGCCTGACACGCCATATATCATAAAACTCACAATTCATTAACTGCAAAATGTAAACAGCCACTGAGATTCAAAGCCATAGTCCAGGACCCTCATCTTGCCGCGCATCTGGACCCCCATGATCTTATCTCTGTCACCTATAGATATTGCCTGACTCCATGTTATGGATTAGAGGCAAGAGGTGGGCTGGAGTCAGTAGGAACACTGAACTCCGGCCCTACCTTTCTATCTTTGCTATAGAGTTCCCAAGGGAGTAGGGACAATATGAGTCATAACACCTCCTTATTTTTAATGGCTGTATTGAAGTATAGTTGATGTACCAAAAAACTGCACCAGTTTTAACGTACAGTTTGCTGAGTTCAGAGAACCTAGTAGTAGCTAAGCTTATACCCATAGTGCCAAATATAAGTCTTCCTTGTGAAGCTCAGTTGAAGAAAGCAGATTTTCTTTTGGCTGGAAAAATAAAAGGAGAAAGAACACCAAGCCCACACTGGACCCCCTTTCCAAGAGCCTGGTGCTGGCCTTGGAAGTGCAGTGCTCCCACCCCCAGGAGACGGGCTGGTCAGACAGACTGCCTAGCCTGTCAGGGTGGCCATTTCTTCTGTCTTGTGGTGGAGCTGGTAAAACAGTGAGCCCAGGGCCAGACAAGAGGTAAGAAGAGATTCCACCCCCCACACCGGTCCCCAGGGTTTGCATCTGAGCTGCTGCTTTCTCCAATGGACATTATTAACTGGCTCTTACCTCCGACTCTGGGGGCTCCTATCAGAGACCCTTATGGGTTCCAATTCCTACAGCACCCTTGGTTGGTGCCTGGCTGTGTCAACCCCAAGGACTTAACTTTGTTTAGTTTTTCATCCCCCCCATTTCAAGATATATAATGTAACAGTGAAAATTCTTTGGTACCTAAGGAAAAAAGTTTAGCAGAGATTTAATAACTATGTAAGACTGGGAAAACTTAGCCACATGTGAAAATGTGTGGGAGTGGAGGGAGAGTGAGAGAGAGAGAATATTTACTTTTTTTTAAAGATAAGAGCATCACTTGACACAAATAAGAGCACTACAGCAACCATAAAAGTTTCATGATTGAGAGAACAAATCTCATTTGTTTTCAATGCCCCAGGATAAATCAGAGCCAATTTATCGACATTCCAGGTCTGAATTTCTTCACCCCCCTTTTCTCCTACTTAAAAGATTCCCAACCTCAAACCCATCAAATTCCAGACCATTTTGGGTCTTTTAGAATTCTAATTTTGCTTCTTTATGTCTTTATTGCTCCTTTGATAGAGAAATTGAAAAAAAAAAGATATGAAGGAGAACAACAAAAAGCTATAATTATGAAGATTCAATTTAATTTTAAAGCTTGTGGACAGAAAAGAAGAAGCCAGAAAAGAAGGAACCAAATTAATTTAGCAGGGAAGCATTGCATGAAATATTGTTGAAGTTTAATAACCATGCAAAGACAGATGATATGTGTGGAAAAATTAGTTGTAGGACCTCATAATAGTCTATTAATATTTCCTACAGGCGCAAAAACCTTTCCTGAATAATTGTGACAAAGTAATCTTTTGAAAAAGAGAGAGTCGAGAAAAGAATCTTCAAAAGAAGACAGAGACGACGAAGTTACTGGAAGGAGAAGGAGACTATGTCAGCCAGGGAATCTAAGGGTGCGTTAGATGAGACTCACCACAGCCAGAGGGGAGAGATCAACTCACAAGTGATGAGAAAGGCACACGCAAAGGCAGATCTGCACCACAGAGCTATGAAAACAAGCAGGTTGGTTTTCACACCTACCTTAGTCATTTTCATAGGCCTTTATGAAAATTGCTTAGTATTCCTGTCCATGAGTTCTCAGTCACACAGATGAATAAAACTGAGCTGCATAACAATTGAGTAACTGGTTCCAGGGCCCCCAGGAGTTACAGGTAGAGAGGAAAAGGAAAGGCCCCTGACTCTGACAGTGTGTTAGGCCTGTCTTCCTCCCCTTGGCCTGAGGAAATGGAGTGGCTTCTGCTTTATCTTCTCTGCACAGACCCAATCTTGCTTCTGATTTTACTAAGTCTGAGCTCCTAAGAACAAAGCATCTGAGTCTCTTTATTATAATTTCACAACAGGATAAAGTATTCTTTCTATATACCCCCAGTCCCAGAGATGTTTATTCTAATGAGACTCAATAAATACTTGTTGATTGACAACAAGGTTCTGTTTGGGGAACCAAAGGGGAAAAGGAAAGAGAAAAGATATTTGTTAGTAATCTATTATTACCAAGGCATGAAAATGTATTATTTTCTCTATCCTCACAATAAATTTGCAAAGTTGTTGGTGTTATAGCCATTATGCAGGAGACATTTCCAGTTCCACCTGCATATGGGAGCTAGCAAAGTAATAACCAACCACAGTGCTTCTAGAAAGTTCTTTGCCTGTGAAAGGAGCTGTTAATTAGCTTGGCTCTCATTCCCTTCCTGCAGAGGTTTTTCTTGCCCTTTACCTGTCTTGCAGAGGCTGCCTGTAATTGTTGGACTCTTGGTCCCAATTATTAAAATGATCTCTATCCAGGAAATGGCTTGAGGTGAGGGACCACAATTCCTACCCTGATGAGCATAGTTCTACCCTAAATCAGCCTCACTACTGCATAGGTCTTTATACTTTAGGTTATCTAGCATAAGAACCATGGCCAATAACAAGTTTGTCTGATGAAAATTCTGTGGGACTCCTTTGGTCAATTGAGAACTTTCTTCTTCTAGATCTAGAAAATCCAGGGGCATCTGGGACATAAACACATGATACAAAATAAGTTAAAATGTGGCAGGAAACTCTGAAGAAATTTGAATAGCATAATGGATGGAGTAGGGGTTCCATTTAGGTTCCAGCTCCCATCTTTTAGATAAATGCCATCTAGGTACTTGTAGGGAGCAGAACCATTCCTCCAGGTTTCCAACTAGTGGGGACCATAGGATAATGCTCTATTTTGTTTAGGCAGATGAAAAGCACGCAGGCACAGCTGGAACAGTGGGACACACATCAGCGCATTCTCAGAAGGCCATGGTGGTTAATGCTACATAAAGTTGGACTACAGAGGACAGTTTACAGAATTTAGGTTTGTGTGGTATGATCACAGCCAGCACCAAAATTAATATTCACTTCTTTTGCTCCCCATGATGGGCTACACCAAGAATCACCCCGTCCACCTTAAGCCCTTCAATAAGTTATTCTTGGTCCAGCACATCAGAGAATGGTAGTCATTGGTGCTAATCCTGGAATTAGGACTGTACTTGCAGCTCAGGAATCACCCAAATCTTTATTTTAGGTTTTTTACTTGCCTCCAATCACTGTCCCTCTTCACAGAAATATTGATGCCCTTCCTAGGAATATAAAAAGCAAAGTGCACTCTGAGTTCAGATGTAGCCCTTCAAACCACAGAGCCATTGTTTCAAGCCAGGCAAAGAGAATAAGCATTCTCAGAAGCCAGTTGATAGCCCCATAGTATGTGGGCTATGATAAAGCCTAAATCTCAGGAGATTGTTCTAGAATGGTAAGGTTTCTCCTACTGATGAAAGACCAGTGACAATGTGTTGTTTGAGACTATGTCGGGAGATAATCCTGGGGCAATGAGGCCTTGAATTTGAGCTGAAGAAAGAGGCAATGAAGGAAGGAACAAGGGACATGCAAGAGGGAAATGATGGGGAAGAATCAATCAATTGACCCTGGATGATGACATAAATGTAGGAGAAGCTTGCCATAAAGCCAGATGTTGATCAGAGATGGGATATTTATGATGGCAGAAGAATTTATATACATTTAGTCGGAACTTGGGAAAAGAGGTTGGGCCCAGAGACACGTGTTTGAGAGCCATCCATCAGTCACCAAGTATAGTAAAGACCTATGTGTTCACAGTGAAGGGTGCCAAGAACACCATGTTGCACATAAATGTCTCCTGGACCTGACCTTAAAGGAAGATTGTTGAAGTGCTGAGACAAAGAGGTCTCTGGGAAATGTGTCCCTTCTATCCTCTCAAACATGGTAAAACATGGGGAGGAAAGTGGTTTGATTCAGAAATAAGTAGTTGAGAATGAGAACAAAAACATAACTGGACTTATAATAGAACCCAAACCTAGGTGCTTTCCATTAGTTAATGTCTTCTCTCTCTCAGGGTGCATCTCTCTCTCTCTCCCATGATGCAATTCATTGTGTTTGCTGCTATGCACATGACTGGAGAAAATTCAACATTTCTATTTGTCAATTCAGGACCATATTCAAACACTATCAGAAGACAGAGTTAACAAAAATTGTTAATACCTCTACCACACCAATGACAGTAAAGGAAATCCTTTAACAAGGATGGGAGAACACGATTCATCAAGATTTAGAACCCAGTTCTGCCTCTTAACAAGATTCATGTCACCACCTCCAACTCAGGGACGGAGCAGATTCCTAGAGCAACCGGAAGCCAACTGGGAGACATCTGTGTAGGAAGAGGCTGGGAGGCAGGTGGGGACACCAGAAGGAACACGGGCCGGGCGGAAATGGAATTCTGGGCTTTAACATCCCCATTGCCTGCCTATTTTCATCTTTACAGAACAGCCCCTTCCCTGTCCTTCCACATTCCCTATTTTCTTTTCTTTTTTCCTTTCTTTAAATGCAGTCTAATCCCGAGTGTGAACTGATGTAGTTTGTATGTTAGGGGGAAAAATCTCTCTCTTTTTCTGCCTTTTTTTCTTCTTCTTCCCCTGGCCCAGTTCATTATTTTTCTTTCTTGTCACTCAGTGTGATAGGTTGAACAGAAGTGCACAGATGAGCACTGAAAACGGTGTCACAAGGCCTTAATCTAGTCTTTAATGCCTGACTTCAGAGATGTCATTTATCTTCTAACTGCAGCAGGCATCCACCAACTTTATCTCTAATAATATATTGATGGATTAAAAGGGTCGGGCAGGAGACCGGGCTGGAAAAATTGCTTATTGACATCAAAATACAGTGCCCTCAACCTGATAAACATGGAGGGCTCGTGTATCTCCCAGAATAGTTGGCGTAGCTATAATTTTTTTTCTAACATGTTTCCCCCAGGTTCATGGGGTGGTCCAGTAAAATAAACAAATACTGAACATTATTTCTATGCTGACATGGCTAGGGGACACACAAGATATTTTAGGAACACATTTTTAATGTCAGATTTATAAATATACCCCCCTTATTTACGACATGTTATAGCATATTCGATGACAACCTGAAACAGGCACCTATAGTCTTGGCAGCATTCAAATATTCTCCATGCAGTTTGCAGGAGCAAAAGCTCCCAGTAGCACCTGATTATGCACTTGGACGGCCAGTAACGCGAGGCTATTTCAGCAGAGAGATGGGGACGGTAATCTCAGAATGTAAATGAAGAGAGCCTTTGGAAAGGTTTTCTTTGTTTATTGTTCTCTTCATTTCATTGTTTGGTTGGCAGCAGCATGTTTCAAATCATGGTCCCCTGTCCCCACATAGGCTGTGTCTACACAAGTCAGTTTTAGAATAAACCAAAAAAATAATCGTAGACTTCTAACTCCCACTTTGTGAATAGTTCCTAAA
Organism: Hystrix cristata; assembly: GCA_004026905.1. Taxonomy (NCBI): domain Eukaryota; kingdom Metazoa; phylum Chordata; class Mammalia; order Rodentia; family Hystricidae; genus Hystrix; species Hystrix cristata. The sequence continues at coordinate 29,513 of PVJO010012992.1, read as the reverse complement.
TTGACCCCTTTCAAAAGTACCTACTTGCTTTTGGAATGAATTTTGTATAATTTTTTGACCTTTCTAATGTTTGCACAAAAAGATACTCTCCTGGGAAATACTGTGGGTTTTTTTGTTTTTTTTTTTTTTAATTTATAAGAATCAATGTTGTTGATTTTTTCCTGATTTTCAAAAATAAGTGTCTTCCTGTTCAACTTCCTTTGTTTGGAAAGCATGATCTACAAATGCCTTTCTCAGTACTCTGTAAAAGAGGTAGGGGATCTTAGTTTAGCTTTCTAAAAAATTACTTCATAATTTTATTTTTTTCCTGAGTACAAAGGAAATATCATAAAGGTTGTCTGGCGGCTTTGCTTCTAAAGGGATTCGCATGAATGACAGATTATTTCAACATCTTGTAAATTGTGTAGAAAATGTTCCTACATTGCGTGTTGCTAATGGCCAGGGTGCCTCACTCAGGACCACTGAAGCAGGATGCTGGACATTGGTGTCTGGAGCCTGAGAGTGTCCAGAGGAAAGCTCTCCCCATTCAGCTGCTGAATGTCCAGGAGCCCCACCTCTGAGCTGCCCACAGTCCACGGGCTGCAGCTGCACTGCCTGGATGAGGTCCAAAGCTTGCAGGCCACACTCTCTCCACCTGTGAAATGGGGAGAGTGATGGCATCTATTTCATGGGGCAGATGTGAGGATTAAATATCTTCTTATAAAAAAGTGGTAAAAAAGTGTCTAATGTATGGCGAATGCTCAGCAAATTGTATCTATTGCTATCAGCATTATCTTTACGATCACAAAGGATGACTTGAAATATGGCCAGGAAAGGAAGGCATCTACTAAGAGCAAAATAGAAAGGGAAGAAAAGGAAAACTAGATTTGTTAAGTAAAATGAACCCCATCCCCAAATGACCTGTCGGTCTTCTTGGAATGCTTTGGAACAGACCCTGTAACTATAAAATGCTCCAATTAGCACAGGTAAGTGGGCTACATGGACAGAATTCAAACTGAAGAATATAAAAGCTAAGAATCCAAAACTAATCACTTAACAGCTCTTCTACACAAAACATTCATGAGAGGATCAGGAATCAGTGTGACAGGGGTTGGGGATTTAGCGCAGTGGTTAGAGTGCTTGCCTAGCAAGCAAGTGCAGGGCCCTGAATTCGATCCTCATCACGAAAAAAAAAAAAAAGAAAGAAAGAATCAATGTGACAAAAGCACAAAAGCTGAATTGGGAATAAAAACGATAATGGACACAATTTTCAGGGCACTGACCATTTACCAGGATCAAATTCAGGTCTGTCTGACTCTAAAGCCATGTTCTCAAGTCCAACATTTCCATCCTAAGCTATGTTCAGACTCTAACCGCAGCAAACAAGAGGAAGCCAGTGATATTCCCAAGCTTCTGCGAGCTGGCAGATTTTAGGAACAAGAGGGAAGGGACCTCGAAGTTTCACATGCCTACTATGTGGCCTTTTACATATTCCTCCACCCAGGAAGATTATCTATGGCTGATAGTTCCCCACCTTTAAAACTCTATTCTAGAGATTTGCTCCTTCTTCCTCCATTTTCAAGTGCTCTGAGAATAAAGAAATCACTGATTCTTAGTGTTCTCATCAAATGGGGTCAGCCCAAGGTAAGACAATAAATAGAGGGCATATGACCCAGAAGCCCTGTTAAACTATGAAAGGGGCCACCCACCCTCATGATCGCTGTATCCAGAAATCTCCATTTTTGCGACTTCTGTTCAATTTCTATTTTCAGTTTTTACAAAGTTCAGCCATCACATTTTTTCCCAACAATTTAGCTTGCATGGCTTTCTCTTTGGTTAATAGAATCAAGCAAAAAGGAAAAAGAAGATAAATGCAAATCCAAATTCTTTCCAATGTGAGTTTTGTCCACTTGCTCCAAACAGAAGCCAGCCATGTAGGCTGATCCTGTACTCCTGGATCCAAATGTTTCCGGGTGTTGATCTCCACATTTGATCCTCACAACAGGTCTCTCTGATGGCCATCGTTATGAGGAAACTCAAGCTCAGAAAGGGTGAATAATGTGCCCACAGACACACAATTAGCAAATAGCAATACCAAGATTTAAACTCAAACCTAGGTGAATCTGACTTCAGTATTCCAAACTACCCATGCTGCATCTTGCTATACTAGTTGGTGACATGGATCTGTAGTTTCAGATGCAATAAGACCATAAAAGAGAATACCATATCAGTTTTGCTCCCTAACAAGCTCTATGAACAGACGCACAAAGAATCTACACATAAAATCAAGGTTCAAAGTTTTTTCTTTAGATACAGCCATGACCTTATATAAAACTCAATTAGCATCAGCACAATTTTCCCTGAATGTAGAAAAATGTTCTTTAAATCCACCTATGCTGCCCAGAGACCTGATAATGCTGGATTTTCATTTTGATATCCACATGGTTCCATCACGATTTTCAAATTCTTTCAGGACTGAGCCCTTCCTAAAACTAGAGGTGTCCCTTTCTTTTTTGTGTGCTCAGCAGGGTCGCTAATGATAGCTCAATTATCGGAGAGTATAAATCACCATGGAAAAGTTGATCTCTTACCTGATTGTACAGTGGCCCCTCCATCGGAACATGAAGCACGCGTGAGGGCTGGTCACAAGGGGCAGCGGGACAGACAGCGTTTGTGCTGCAACGCAGCGCTCAGGCAGCGCAGAAAGAGACGCCATGCACAGCTTACCTGGATGTGGAAGAAGGTGACAATAAATGCTGGATGGACCAGAGCAGACCCACATTGAACTCTGAAGAATTAGGTCAAACGCCAGGGACCCGTGTGACAAAATGCAACCTCATGAGGTGAAAAGCCAGTGCTCAGACTAGCAAATGAAGAAAAAATACCAAAGACCAGAAAATATCAATGAATTTATTCAGCTACAATAAAAAAGAAAGAACAACAAAAAAAAGATGAAAGAAAGAAAGAACAGTAACATCAAAACTACTACTAAAAAAAAAAGAAAGAAAGAAAGAAAAAAGATTCTGCTGAGGGATAGAAAGGCAGAGCGCTTCTGGACACTTTCATGAACTCTCCAGGATGCCTTGGGAGCTCCCCACCTGCTGTGGAGGGCTGATGCTGACTCAGCACAGGATCACTCGTAGCTTCCATAGCAAGGTTCACCTCGCAGCCTCTCGCCTCCGCAATCCGCTCATCCAGTAGCCAGCACTCAGAGGTAGCACCTGGCAAAAAGTTCAGTCAAGGTTACTTTCCACAGAGTCTACTTGACCCAAGTGAGTCTGACCAATCAGAGAGTGGAGAGGGCTCCTGGCTCCTGCCAGCGTCCCCTACGCTACTCCACCTTGACATCTTACTGAGGTTCTCAGGTTCTCTTCCCCAGCTGCTTGAGTAGGCATGGAGGCACATCAGCACGTCCCCCTAATTCTAACATTATGCGGAAGAGGAAAAGACTGGAAATAACCCAGATATACATGAAGAGGAAACTGTCTGAATAAACTATGATACATCCATACGATGAAGTGTTATAGGGCTATAAAAAGGAACAGAGACTGTTTCTACTCTACAGCGATGTCTCCAAGGTATATTGATAACTTTTCTTAAATGAGAAAAAATATTTATAGCAGCTGTTTGCCTAAGAAAATAGATATAAATAAATGTTTGCTAATATTAAAAAGCAAGGAAAAATATATGTTCCCATTAATATGTATAATTTCTGTTTCATGTACCAATTTAAAAATAAATTTGATTTAAAAGAGCAATGAAGGATAAAGTATTAAAATTTTTAAATAGCTATAGAAAAGGAAAAACTTGATTTGAATATAAATTGCTTTCCAAATGTAACTGTGTATGTATTTTTATATAATTATGACAAACAGTTCACTTCTAGTATGAATATGACTGAGTAGGTGAGCTTTTTCCCTTTTCTCCTAAGACATATACCAAAAGAATAATAACAATCATGATATAACCTGAACATTCCATATTCATATGTGTAAAAGAGATAGAAACCATCTCCAGCCTACCAAATATGTTTAAAGGTGGTCCCAAAGAGAGGTTTTTTAAAAAACGAGTGAGGCTAGGAAACAAGGAGAGTGGTGAGAAGGCCTAAGGCACCCGTGTCCTGCCCACAGCTCATGCTTCACACGCAGCTCAACAAGATCACAAACTCTTCAGATTATTGTATGATTTTTAGCAATTTTTTTCATGACTCCTCTGCATGGTACTTTGCAGCGAGCTGCATTGGCAGCAACGGAGAGCTGTGTAGAGGAGGCATAGTGCAGTGTAACTCCACCTCCTGCGCCTGCCATATACATTCAAAGTAGAACTCGTCTGTGCTTGTGCAACATGGCAGCTAAAACACAGCGATTACTGATAACAGCACTTCAGCACAGCTACATGCATGTAGGTATATTTGCAGCTCCATTTTCAGTTGAGATAAATACATTACCTGTGAATTTTCAATTGGATTGTGTAGAGTTACAGTCAGACATTTAACTCAAGAACAATTTGATCATGTCTCTTTACACTTTTATAAGACCTATCTTCTCAGAGAAAAATATCCCTTGCTTCACTACCATGCCTTATACGTGTCATTCCTTTTTGGCAATATGTACCTTTGTGAAAAACTATTCTCAAGGGCAAAGCACACAAACAGTAAAATTACATCAAAAATTTCTGATGAATACCTTGAGAATTCACATAGAATTGCAGCCATTTCATCCAATCAGACATTGATGTATTAGTTTCACAAAAACAAGATCAAATATGCCACTGGTTTTATGCTTATGTTGCCCTCTTTTTCAATGTTATAAAATATAAGAAGAACGCATTGGTAATTGCATATATTAGCTGTATTACATATTTTATATGCAGTGCAAAATAATTCCTTTTCATTCAGTGTGCCCAGGCAAAACAAAACGTTGAACTCTAATGGCCTTGAGGAACCAGATTTCAGGAACTTCTCACAAAAGGAAGAGAGAAAGAAAAGAAAACAGTACTAAAAAACATAAAAGGTTGTTTTTAAAGGAAATATATTTATAAAAGAAAAATTATTATGACCTAATAAAAATTATAAAATCAAGACAAATGTAAAATGAGGGAAATTAAAAGAATAGACACTTCACAGAAGAAGTACAAATGGTAAATAAACACATGAAGAAATGTTCAACACCTCTGGCCATTAGAGAAATGCAAATTAAAACAACACTGCGATTCCATTTACCCCAGAAAGAATGGCCATCATTAAGAAATCAAATAATAATAAATGCTGGTGAGGCTGCTGGAAAAGAAAACTTTCTACATTGTTCGTGGAAATGTAAACCAGTACAAACTTCAGGGAAATCAGGATAGAGATTCCTTAAAAACCTAAAAGAAGAAATTCCTTCTGATTCAGCTATTCCCCTTCTAGATATCTTCCCAAAAGAATTAAAAGTTATCTTATTACAGTGATACGTGCATACTCATATTTATAGCAGCACAATTTATAATAGCTAAACCATGGAAGTGGCCTATACGCCCATCAGCAGATGAATGGATAAAGAAAATGTGATATTTAAACACCCTGGAATACTACTCTGCCGTGAAGAAAGATAAACTTCAGTCATTTGTAGGAAAATGGATGCACCTTGAGACCATAATGTTAAGTGAAATATCGTGAGCTTAATATCACATGGTTTCTCTTGTATGAGAAACCCAAATTATAAATATAAAGCAAATTAAAAGATAGTAAGAAGTAGGGAAATAAATTTTTCTCCAATGGGAAGGGGATCAAGACAGGAAGTGGGAAGAGAGGGAAATGGATGAAAAAAGGAATTACGATGTGTTATGTACATGTCACAACTCTACACAAAGAAGGTAAACATTATATACTGTAAACATGTAGTAATGTTTTAAAATGCTCAACTGTATGAAAATGAGTTTAAAAACCTGGCTAGATCAAATTTACCAAATTATGCCCAAGAAAAGTGAGAAAAAGAGAAGACTAAAGGATTCCAATCCTCACCCCCACCACCACTTGAAAGTAAAGCTTCAGGAGGAATTCGGCCAAGTTTTAAAGAAGAAATCCACTTCAACGCCAATTTAGGCTATTCTAAATCTTAGGAAAAGTTTCAAATTCTATTTACTAATAAAGTATTGGAGCCAAATCTGTTGTTAATTTTCCATGCACAAAATAAATGGCATGTCAATCTCATTTATGATTATTTGTGCCAAAAGTTTCCAGTACGATTTTAACACACAGGACATTAAAATTGCAATACTTTGATATCAAATGAGTTTTATCCATGACATGCAAGTATAGTTCAATACTAGGAAATCCATTAATATAACTTATTATGTTAACATAGTGGTAATCCTATTATAATATGATCTATAATCTTAACCATTCTACAGAGAAAAATCATATAATCATATTCAACAAACTTTAGAAATTACTTTATAAAAATCAATAAAATTGAAATATATGGATCATTTCTCAACATGATAAAGTACATCAATTTCAGCTTAAAAATAAGGACCATGCTCAATCTTGGTTGCACATGGAAGCACTTGGAAAGCTTTAAACAAGGCCAATACCTGGGTCCTAATCACCAGGAGATTCCAGTGAGTCATTATGGGCTGAGGCTGGCTACCAGATTTTTTTAAAGTCTTCTAAATCTTTGCAATATGCAGCTGAAGTTGAGAACCATGGCACTAAAATCATTCCCTCCATATTCAGAAACAAAGTCAGCAGTGCCCTCTATTAGGGCATTATTTAACATATTGGAGGTGCAGCAGCACAATTAATTTTGTAGTGGAGATCAATGCAATTGTATAGCAGATAGTTATAAAATTTAGAAAAGAGAAGTTAAACATCTAACTATGGTATTTTAGATGGTATTACTTTGGGAGAGAATTCAAGAATTTGGTTTTGGGTTTGAAAAATTACTGAAACCAACAAGAGAACTCTTTAAAGGGAGTAGAGTACAAAATAATAAATCTCAATCAATGACTTTCACAAAACACAACAGCCAGTTATAAAATACAATGAAAGAAAATATAGTTTCAACAAAAACATAAACATCTAACAATGACATGAAATAGAAATGTGCAAGACCTACTGAAGAAAATTTGAAAACCATTAAAGATACAAAAGAGGACTTGAACAAATCAAAAGACATTCTCAAATAGGACTGCCCAGCCTCAGAAAGATGTTAATTCTCTCTAATTTTATTTACACATTCAATAGTATCTCAGTAAATAGGCCATTTAAAAAGAACCAGGCTGTGTGATTCTAAAATTTATATGGAAAAATAATCAAAATTGAGAAACTGTGAGCAAAGTGGAGCATCTACTACCTTTAATAGAAGTTAAAACATAAAAATGTCTCAGTAACTGAAACTATATGGTTTGGTACATGCATAACAAGCTAACCAATGAAACAGAAAGGAGACTCTAGAAACAGAGCCAAATATACATAGAAATTTAGATTATAAAAGCAGAATTTCAGTGGCAAGAAAGGTGAATTATTCAATGAATGATACGTGGCAAATTGGGTAGTAATCTGGAAAAAAAGGTTTTATTTCACAATATACAAGGAAAAAAACAACAATGATTTAAATATAAATAATAAAATACAAATATACAAGAATACACAGGAGAATTTTTTATTACTTTGGAACAAAGATGACTTTTTAAGACTCAAAATCTAGAAGTGATAAAAATGGCTCCATAAAAATAAAAAGAAACTTCTTCATAGAAAAAAATCATAAAGCCAAAATCTTAAGGACAAATTAAAAAATGTTACAAAAATATTTGTAATAAATAAAAGAACTAAAATACTATACATAAATATGCCTAGAAATCAATGAGAAAAAGACCATTAACACAAAAATGGGCAAGAGATAAGAACAGATAGTCCTAAGAAAGGAATTAAGTGAGTCTTAACCATATAAGAAATGCCTAATCTTACTTATAATAAACATTCAAATGAAAACTACTTGGAGATATCATGTTTCACTTATCAGGTCAGCAAAATCAAAGATAATAAAAATCTATTGGGAAGATTTGAGTGTTCTCATATATGAATGGTGAAAATATAATTTGGGATAATACCTATGAAAGGTATTTCAACAATACCTATCAAGCTTACACATTCAAAGATGCTTTCACCCAGAGATTCCACTTTTAGAGGCTTAATTTGTGGAAATACTTGTGCACAATTATGAAATATACTAGGTTATTTCCTACAACATATTTGTAATAGCAAAGAGTATATACTATGTAAGTGCCCATTAATAGGAACTGGTTAAATAAATAAGACGTTCAATATGTTGCTATGTGATTATTTTTTTAGAAATGAGGCAGTATTCTGAAAGATAAATAATTAAGAAATATTTCTAGCTTATATATTTTAAGTGAAAAAACATCAAGTGTAGACAGGGTATATTACCTGCTACTTCTTATTTTTAAAAAGGGAAGTGAGATGGCATATTAATCTTTGCTTATATACTTATACATATTCTGAAAGAAAACATCAGCATCTGAGACTATTTACATCTCTGATAAAAATGATAAGGAATTGGGTGAATGGGAGATAAATGAATGGTATTGTATATATATATATATATATATATATATATATATATATATATATCATGTAAAAATGTTACCTATTCAAATTATATTTTTGTGAGAATAGACTGAATAGGAAGACAGAAAAGAGAAAATTTGCCTGAAGATTAAAGAAAAGTACATGGCTGCTTTGTACTGAATTATTTTAAATAAATACTTCTCACAAACCACAATGAGTAGCTCCCAACACTGGGATGTTGCAGTCCCCAGTGTTCAGTGCTAAGTTTCAATAATTGGTAAATGGTTTCCTCCATACAGAAAAAATATTCTAATCTGTGACGTTTTTCCTCTAGTCCATCATTTATACTATGAACAATGAGCTACTAGTAGGTAGCAATATTTTCCCAATTCTAATAGTGCACTGAGTTGTATGTTTGCTGTCAAAAATACAACTGAAATATAATATAACTGTGAAGATACCAAGCAGAGGAATAGCTGGGTCAAATGGAACCTCTAGTTGTAGTTTTTTAAGGAGTCTCCACAGCGATATATGCACAACCATGTTCATACCAACACAATTTGTCATAGCTAAGTCTTGGAAACAACCCAAATGCCCAACAACTAAGGAATGGCTAAAGAAAATGTGGTTTGTCTATGCAATGGAGTACTACTCTGCCATAAAAAGGATAAACTAGAGATATTTGTAGGTAAATTAATGCACCTTGAGAACATACTCTTAAGTGAAATAAATCAGAAACTCATGAATATACATCAAATTATTTCTCTGATATGAGAAACTATAAGTGCAAATAAGGACAAAGAGGCATAATAGATATTAGGTAAAAGAAAGATAATATTCAAAAGAGAGGAGAACTAGAAAGGGAGAAGGGGGAAAAGAAGGAAGGGGAAAGGAAAGAAAGGGGAAAGGGAAAAAATGGGAAAATGTAAATAAACCTACTGTAAATAGGGAAGGGAGGGGAATGAAAGGGAGGGGGGAAGGGAGATACATCATGTACAGGTACAAAATAACCAAAATGAACGTGATCATTATGTATACAATGTACCAACACATGTTCTTGATAAAAAAGAAAAAAGATAATATAACTGATGAAGAATTTATCTCTTAAATCCTGACATAGAAGAATAGAATTTTTAAAGACAAGGATACAGACTTTTGTTTATCCAAAGATAAATAAGGGCTAATTTTGGAAGCCCAACTATTCATATTTTTATAAAATGTTACTCGGTTGCCTAATCATGCTCTATTTTCTTGGATGGAAGTGTCAGTTTGGGGTGATTTTGAACCAACTGTGAAAAGAAAGAAGGACCAGATAAAGAAATCTTAAAGTTTATATTATCACACAATAATTGAAAAAGAAGGAAATGGATGGATGGATGGATGGAAGGACGGACAGACGGATGAGGCCAAGATCCAGGAGGATGTTTCATGATTACATGTGGATGTATGAAAGGAAAACACTGCTGGTGCTAATCATGAGTGACGAACCACAGCTCACGCCACAGAAGAGCCTGGAAGAGGAAGGCCCACCAGGGCAGGCTGCTGCCCTGAGGCGCACTGTTAGCCTGGAACCACTTGATTGCTGCTTTTAGGAAGGGAAAAAATTAAAGTAGCTTGAAAGAGCAAGAAGGAAGAGCCAGCAGAGTGGTAGGTGATATTATACTTTCAAAGTCAGGGCCCAGTCCTCAAAGAGTGCATTTATTGGTATTAATAATATATTGGTACTTATAGCATGCATCATATTTATTTAATCACAAAACCTAGCCTATGAATAAATATGTATCCTACATAAGATAGAAAAGAGGAAATCTCCCAAGTCAAAACAAATCACTGCTAGATTTTAATTGCATTGCCTCACACCATGCTGACAAGGAAAGGAGAAGGCAGTATGCTGCTGTCAAATTATGCCAGAAACCGCCTGATTTCTGTCATAAAAGACAGATTATTTTTCAAATGTGCAATTCAATTATTCAGAGTTCAATATACCTACTACAGTACTCAATAAATGTTGGTTGACAATCATGACCGCCTACGTTTCAAGATTGGAATTCAGGGCTATTTAAAAATAAACCAATTACATTATAGGATTTTTGTTTCATTGTGATCTTTTACTTCTTCATATAATGTTTTATTTAACTACAGTCCCTTGATTTTAATGTTTGATTGTTTTGTGGATTTGTTGATTTTCCATCAATAGTTACAGAATATGATACTTTAAGTTATTTACCTGATTCTTACATCACCTCAATTACAAAGTCTCCAAAGACATACTGCAGATCATATAACCAGGATTTTAAATGAAAATATTTTTTAGCAGCTTACAATACTTACAGATCTACATTTATCCTACGATACATTAATGGGAACCTGATTAAGTTGCAGACACCCTAAGAGTCCTCAACATGATTCTATATGAATCTGCATGAATTACAACTTCAGTTGTTCCTCTCTTTCAACCTTGTTTCTTTATGTGTGATTCTTATATAAGAGAAGTACATTTGGCCATTTCAAACTAAATGTATCTTCTAGAATTATCCCTTGTCACTCTACGAGTAGGTTGCAGTAAAACTAGTGTTTTCTTTGCATTGTCTAAATGATGCCACATACTTTAACTGAACCAGAGGTGAAAATTATTCGGAACCATCTGAAAACTAGAGTTTTCCAGAGGAATGGGGAGAGAGGATTCTTTTGGAAATTCCTCACTTGCTATCTCTGAACTTTCCTATGTCAACATTTTGAAGGTACTTTCTCTGATTCCAGAAAGACAGATCACCCTGAGAATTCAGAGATGATGAGACGAGGCCATTCAGAGTAATACAGAGAAACTTTTGAAATATACTCAGAGGTATCCTATTTAATTGTTAATTATTATCTGGACTATATATTAAATATATAATAAGCACAATGTAAATACCTACAGGATGCTGTCCATGGTACTTGGGACTTTATGAGCATTATGTCTAATTCTTGTAATACTGAGAGGCAGGTAATTGTTAGATAGGGCTATTAAAATTTAGAGTTGGAGAATTTTCCCTCAGAGTCACTGTTATAAAGAGGTGACAAAGATGGCAATCCAGACATTTCCCTCTCCAAAGCCTGAGATGCTGGCACTCAAATGATGTTGTATGAATATAGAAGATTGTAAGATTGACTATAAAATTTTGGAAGATGCTTTCATTTCTTTCAAAGAGCTTTTATGTTTTACCTCCCATCAATGTTTTCAAAACCACCATCAGCCTAACCTACTTCCCCTTAATCTCACCACTGAGATTAATTCTTGCTGCTGTGAGAAAGTCAAGAGCATACGATTCTAGAACATGTACATTAATATAGTCTCTATTACTTTGGACAAGAACCTCAGAGTCTCATTTGCCTGGTGGTGATAAAAGAAAAATGATCAGGGAGATTAAATGGAATCACATCTGTTGGTTGCAGTTCATCTTCAATATGGCTTCCAGCTTTCCTTTGTTTCAACAATATTTGCCTTTTCAGGTTTCTTGGACATCAGATAAGCTTCTGCCTCTAGTCTTGCACCATCGTGAAATTAGGCCCTGTAATGGAGAGGATTCCTGAACACTAGTGGTAACAATTGGAGTGGTACCCAATTTACTGAATTCAGTGCTTGCTACTTTACTACTCTGGCCACCACATGCAGAAACTCCTTTGTGGCAAATCAATTCACAAAGCTGCCCTGGGCCCCGGGACACTCCTAGCACTCAAGAAAGCAACAGTACCAGGGATGGAGATGAAGATGGTATTTAGGGAGTTGAGTCACAGGGGCAGGAAGCTGCCTTTAATGTTCTGGACCATCTAAGTCCAAGGGGCAGACATATCCAAACCAAGTGGAAAACATACTAACAAGGCCAGGTTTATCACCTCACTAAGTAAAAGTCCACATGTGACTGAATAAAAGCTCAAGGATACTGTTATTATTTGGTTTCTCCCTTGCAGGTAGCTCTGTGTTGGCACAGATCAAAAATAGATTCTTTCCCACTGGTGCAAAGTAGCCTCAGCAGTCCTATCTGTACCATTTCAATTCACTGGAAGTATAACAGCTGTCTCCGCCCTGGCATTCTTGGAGATATCTCCACATAATAAAATATTACATTCTATAGTGAGAATAAGGTTCTGGCTGGATCATTTGCCCATCCTTGAACAAACTGCTGTGGTCAGGAAAATGGGATGCACTCAATGTCTCAGGGCTGGTTCACATGCTTGACCACTCTACCAATCATTGAGTCCAGGGCAACACCATGTGCTGATTATTGTATTTTGGGGGGGAGGGGTGCTGGGGATCGAACTCAGGGCCTTGTGCGTATAAGGCAAGTGCTCTACCACTTGAGCTAAATCCCCAGCCCCTGTGCTGATTATTTTGACCCTGGATCACTTCTGCCCTGGAGACAAGGATGGATCCCTGTTCAAATCTGAGAGGCAGAAATCAGAGCTATTACATGCTCCCCACAATCCAGTCTAGTTTAAAGACTAGAGACAGCTTTATGGTAACTTTGTTTAACTTTATTTCTTCACTAAGAACTAAACTACAGAACCATCCCTGCTTTCTAACTTCCACACATGGAGGAGGCAACTTGACTGCTTGAATGTGTATTCATCTAGTGCCTACGTGAGGTTCGTTTGGACAAAAGTACATGTGGATGTAGCTTCACAGACAGCTCAGGTGTTCCTAGTCCCCAAAGACTAGGAAAGCCATCTGCACAGCCTTCTACAGGGACACTGTAGCAGACAGATCTGCAGACACCAAGAGGCTTCAGACAAGAAAAAGAAGAGCCCTTTCTTACCAACTATTTCAGGTTGATACAGCCTCAGGGTAGTGAAAATGAACCAGCACTAATGGATATGCTAATTAGAAACAGTGACCAAGATAAGATCTTAATGTACTATTTCCAGAACTTACAATACTATGTCATATATTCATCAACTAACAAGTTCAGTTCATAGAATTGTGGAACTATGGGATGCTAGGACTAAAAATTACTCTGCTTACCTAACAAAGAAGAAATCCCCCAGAAAGGAATAGTCTCACAAAAATAAAATAAAATAAAAATAAAAACAGAATAGAGACTTACTCATGATCATACAGCAAGTTAAATCATAGTTTCAAAAAAAAAACCTAAATTTTATATTTCCAAACTCTAAGAACAAAAAAGTATGTTCAATTATATATCTACACACTGTTTTCAAAACAATAATTGTGTATTATTATGATTTTAGAATAATAAACACTTTAAGCTGACTTACTAGTTTGTAGTTTCCTGAGCCATGAAGAACATATAAATTTGAACCCTAAACCCATCTCAGTGCTTAGCAGTATAAGATAATAATTACTTGTTTCTAGTAGTTATGAATGATTAGGGTAGACTTTTTCCACCTTAAGCTTAGGTCCAAATTAACAGGTTTCCTATTTGTATTCCTTTGATGTGGAAAGATTTTTTCCCTAGTTTTCCCTTTGACCCTGCAGGTAGCATTTTGAGGGCACCACTTTGCAATCTTCTGGGATGTTACTCTACAGCCTGCATATATCCAAAAAGGTGTTCCCATATTGTACCCATTTCTTTCCTGTTTTCTACTTTATATTTAGTTTGGGCCAGTGTAATTTTCTTTTGCCTTATTTCAATCTGAAGTGTGCATTTAAGAGGCTATTTATTACATTTAATTGGAAGGGTTTAGGTATTTTGTATTGGAAGGATTTGTCAGAATTTCAAGTCTGCCCAGAGGCAATATTTATTTTCACTCTTCTTATGTTAATAAAGTAATTATAAGCAGACTCCACTGGGAATAATTTGTAACTGAGAGGGTCTTTCCCTTGTAAGGAGAAATAGATACAGAAGAGTTGACTGATTATTTACATCTCTCTGTATAGTATTTAGAAAAGCTTAGGAAGTTGAGTAGAAATCTGTGGAATTTTGAGGAACCTTGAGAATGTAAGATTGGTTATTTCAAAAGCCAGAGATAAATTGTTCTCCTTCTGGAAGAGTATCCAAGAAGCTGAAGTCCACCATTCTTACTGGGGTGTACTTTCCAGCCTTACTCCATCCCACAAAAAATGGGCCTGTATCAGGTATCTATTGCTGTATAACAAACACCTCAAAAATCCAGTTGCTGCAATCGATTTGCTCACATTGCTGTGGGTCACAATGGCCCCAGCTGGGCAGTAACGCGGGCCTCACCTGGCCCCCTCAGGGGGCTACTGCCACCAACCAAGTGACTTAGACTGGGGGTCTAAGATAGCCTCACTCATGTGTCCAGAAAATGGTGCTAGCTTTTAGCTAGACCTGTGTCTCTTGAATTCTTTCTCCATCGGCAAGCAGATTCCAAGAACAAAGGGCAGGCTCCACTGGGTGAGCGCTTTCCAAGCCTCTGCTTACATCACATCTGCTAATCTGCTAATCTCCCATTGGCAAAATCAATTCACTTGGCCAAACTCAGAGTCAATGTGGAAAGGGAAGAAAATGCCATAAAAGTCCAGGTACAGGCAGTGATTCTCTGGGGCAGTTACTTTAACACTACCTCAGTGCTCAAGAGCATAATAGACTACTTTACTTTGCAGAAGGAGTAGGGGCTTGGTATCAAAAAACCTGAGGCAGAATCCTGCTTCACCTTCTTATGATCTTAGAAAATGACTCGCCCACTCAGAGGCTCAGCTTCACGATAGAGGAAATAATAATTTTGTCACGAAATATCAGTTTAAGGTGTATACAAGTACGGCGTTGGCAAACCTTTTAGAGCTCTCAGTAATAACAAACCACTTGCTGTGGCACGCGTGCCATAAGTTTACTCCCACTGGTATATGAGGTCTCTGCCTAAACAGGTTTTTTCATCTACCCCATCTTTAAAAAAAAAAAAAATTTTTTTTGTCTTGCCTAAGATTTCACCCTGCTGAATTCTCACTTCTAATGCCTTGAAATTTTTCACAAAAAGGGCATTCTGATTTAAAAATCCTGAACACCCACTGGGAAAAAGGAATCCAGACCTGGATAGAAATGGAAATAATGCTCCAGCCCTCCCTTTATTCTGCACTATCCTCCTAAATGAGCCTCGAGTTTTCACCTCAACAGCAGTGAGCTGATGGCTCTCCAGTCTGTGCCTCCAGTCCTGACCTCTGCCAAGCTTCGGGCTTGTTCACACACTCCCTGACAGATATTTGTCTCCGCTCAGCTGTCCTTGAGCAGAGGACCTCAGCTTCAGTACTCACCATGCTTACTGGGACAGCAAGTTAAAACCCTGATTTCTGGGCCCTGCTTCCCCACTTCATGATGATCTAGAGCAGGACCTGCAAATGTAAATGTCTACCATATTCCCGGGTCTTGGTGGACCACACACTGGAACCACTTCCCTAGAGGCACTTCGTTTGAAGCTTTCCAAAACCAGTCACTCTTTATAAGACATTCTTCCAGAATTTCATATAATGAATGAGTCATAGCATTGGTCCAGTAAATCAAGCTAGAAACCAACCGGAACTAACAATGCTGAACAGTAGAATATAGTGGTCCTCCCTCACCCAGTTTTGCCTTCTGAGGTTTCAGCTATCTGTGAGCAACCACAATCTGAAAACATTAAACGGAAAATTCCAGAAACAAACAATTGGTAAGTTTTAAACTGCACACCATTCTGAGTACTGTGACAAAACTATGTGTCATCTTGTTCCATTCTGCCTGGAACATGAATGATCCCTTTGTCCAGTGTATCCATACATATATACTACCTACCTATGAGTCACTAACTAGCTACCTCAGTTGTCTGTTGCCTGTCATGGGATCGCAGTGCTTGTGTGCAAGTAAGGGTGCAAATAGTACCCTACGGCAAATGCCAACAATATCACTCACATCACTTCATGTCTCATATAAGCATTGTATCATCTCCAATCATCATGAAAAGAAGGGCTACTATAGCACAATAAGTTCTTCTGAGAAAGAGAAGAGAGAGAGAGAGAGAGAGAGAATATAACTTTTATTATAGTATATTGTTATAACTGTCCTCATTTATTGTTAGTTATTGTTGTTAATTTCTTACTATGCCTGACGTATAAATTAAACTTTATCCTAGAAATATAGTTTACACAATCCTGGGCAACAGGGGCAAGGCAGGGAACATCACAATCCTTGACCTGAAATTACACTATAGAGCTACCGTGATTCAAAAAACAGCATGGTTCTGGCAAAAAGACAGACCTGAAGATCAATGGAACAGGTTAGAAGATGCAGAAACAAGCCCAACACACTCAAATACCTCATCTTCGACAGAGGAGCCAAACACCCTCATTGGAAGAAAGACAGACTCTTTAATAAATGGTGCAGGAAAATTTGGCTTGCCACATACTGAAAACTAAACCTAGATACATGTCTCTCACCATGTACTAAACTAAAATCAAAATGGATCAGAGATCTAAACATTAAAGCAGAAATACTAAATCTGCTGGAAGATAGAGTAGGAATAACTCTTGAAGACATAGGTGTAGGCAAGAACTTTATGAACTAAACTCAGACTGCACAGGAAATAATACAAAGAATCAGCGACTGGGATGACGTCCTAAAGAGCTTTTGCACAGCAAAAGAAACCACCAACAGAGTGGGATGAAAACCCACAGAGTGGGAAAAAATTTTTGCTACCTGTTCCTCAGATAAAAGTCTACCATCTAGAATACATAAAGAACTCAAAAAAAAAAAAAACAGACCCCCCCAAATTTAGAGACCCAATCCAAAAATGGGCATCTGAATGAATAGACACCTCTCAGATGAAGAAATACAAATGGCAAATAAATATATGAAGAAGTGTTCAACATCTCTGGTCATTTGAGAGATGCAAATTAAAACAACTCTGAAATTCCATCTCACTCCAGAAAGAATGGCTATTATCAAGAAATCAACCAATAACAAATAGTGGTGGGGCTTCGGGGGAAAAGGAACCCTCCTCCACTGTTGGTGGGAGTGTTGGCTGGTCCAACCATTATGGAACTCTGTGGAGACTCCTCAAAAAACTACAACTAGAGATTTCGTTCATCTATACCTCTTCTTGGTATCTTCCCAGAAGAATTAAAAACATCATATAGCAGCAATATATGCACAACCATGTTTCTAGCAACACAATTTATAATAGCTAAGTCTTGGAAACAACCCAAACGTCCAGAAACTACTGAATGATTAAAGAAGATGTGTTTTTTTTTTATACAATGGAGTACTACTCTGTCAAAAAAAGGATACACTTGAAACATTTATAGGTAAATGGATGCATCTCAAGAACATACTCTTAAGTGAAGTAAATCAGACACACATGACTACATATCAAATTGTTTCTCTGATATGAGAAATCATAAGAGTAAATAAGGACAAAAAATATAATATTGCGAAAAAAGAAAGATAATATTTAAATGGGAATAGAACTAGAGAGGGAGGAGGGGGAAAGGAAGGAAGGGAAAGAGAAAAGAAAAGCAAAAGAAAAAATGGAAAAATGTAAATAAAGCTATTGTAAGTAAGGAGGGTAGGAGGAGTGGAAGGGAGGGGTGGAGAAGGGGGGAATCAAGATAGATCATGTACAGGTGCAAATTAACTATGACGAATGTGATCATTATGTTTATCTATAATGTACCAATACATATTCTTGGTAAAGAATTAAAAAAATTTTTAAAAAGAAACATAGTTTACATAAGATTTGACGTTATCTGCAGTTTCATGTTTCCTAGGGGTTTTAAAATACATTCTCCATAGTTAAAGGAGACTTCTGCATAAGAATCAGTTTGTTCTGGTTACTGTTTTTTTCCTTCTTGTTTTCTCAGATACTTCCATCCTCACCGATTTCATGATCTATTAAACAGAGCCACCTTGTGATAACCTCTATTACATTTTGCTTAAAATATTTTGACTTTTTCCTAGTCAATGAAGAGGACTGTGTAATTTTTAAATTCACTTGACCTTTTGATAAGATACAGAAAGCAAGTTTTGCCCCTTGAACCAATACAGCGGTGCCTCAGTTCACGAACTTAATTCTTTCCACAGTCAGGTCACGAACTGAACTGGATGAGAACCGAATCAAATTCAATGGTGAGGTTCAATTTTGACCTTGTGGGGAAACTTGATTCAGTTCTCATCCAATTCAATTTGCGACCAAAATTGTGGGGAAAAAATAAGTTTGTGAACTGCAGTACCACTGTGCATCTAATAAAGTCTTTATCCCTTGGTACTTGTCATGAGGAAAATGTCATAAATGCCAGTACCTCACAAGGAATAAACAGAAAGGCTCTTCCTAGTTTAAAGGTGAAGGTCACAACAGGGAAGCAATTTCTCCTATAGTTCCTTATGCTGCATTTTCTACCGTCTTGCAAGAGTTCTTTCAATGTTGAAAAGGGGCTAATATCAGGAGGCGACCTGTACAAGAAACAACTTTGTAAAGGTAGGCTGGAAACAACCCAACTCCTCTCTTTGGCTCTACTTTGTCGCTTTCCAGTCTATGTTCTACTCTGGTCATTGGGATTCTAAAATGACGATCATCTAAAGTCTGATCTTGTCACTCCCTGTGACTTATAGATTTGTAAGTCTAAACACTGTCTACAGGAAAGCACCGACAATACATTGTTGTTGTTACTGTTGTTATTGTTGATAGGCAGAGAAGATAGAGTCAGACTACAAAGGCCCATTAATTCTGTTCAAAAAACTTTGGATTTATCAGGAAGGCAATAGGGAGCCATAGAAAGTTTACACAAAAGAACGATATATGTGTAGGATTTTCTTGTTGTTTTCCTGCTACTTTCAGTCCAGTATCAGTATAAAAAGCTTGGGCTGGAAAGATGGGGCAGCAGGAGACTGGAAACAAGAAACTCTTTTAATAGTGAAAGTAAGAGAGAATGAGGAATCTAGTACCTCATCTTTGTGAAACACTGCTGTTTTACTTTTAATGGTCATGGTGGTAGTTAAATGATGGATCCAAACTAATCACGTTGAGACTCTGCAAATCCAGGCTGGTATTATTGCTGGGATGATAAAGACATAACAGCCAAGATCTCTGCACTCTTGACTGAGACGAGATCATCTAACGTTGCTAACTCTATTAGCATTTCATAAGCTGTTGGGAGAGCTTGGGCCATGAGCCGGAGCTGAGCTTCCTACATCCCCCAACATCCAGGATTAAATCAAACGCATCGCAGTGATCAGTATGGCCTTTGGGCTTGTCACACTTAACAGCATTTCCTACCTTTCTGTCCTGAGAATTAGACGTTCCCCATGGAGGCAATCGTATGCATTTAACGCTGCTATGATAAATTCCTTCTTATTTGGTTTTTAAAATTAAAGGGACTGAGTAAAGCAGCAATCCAAGATTGTGTGAGGAAATACAATAATGACCACCCTTGTGGGCTCTGGCTCCTCCTGCCCCTGACCCAAAGCTCAGAGTTCTCTCTGCTCTGTCTTCTGATGGCGAGATGCTATTTTCAGGCCGTGGCGAGGTGGCTCCTTTCAGGACATCTGAAATCAGCGCAGCTGGGCAGAAGGGGCTGAAGAAAAGGTCCTTCTGGACAACTTTCTCTTTTCTAGCACTCAAACCATTAAGACGGATTTTAAATCATTTTAATGCTTCAACTAAATGAAACATTAAGAAATTTGACCCCAAATCAATTACAGAGCACAAAACGTAAAAGAATGAGATATTTTAGTACTACCAGTAAGCCCCAAGAGGCCGCCCCAATAGTACATGACTATTAAATATTAGATTATATAAATCAAGGATGGTAAATTTATAATAAATAATTAAGAATATGAATAGTGGCTCATCCTTTATCTGCATAAAACATTTTAAATTCTGCTAGGCGTCTCAAAAATGAAGGAAGATCTACCATTTAATTAAAATAGAAATTTTGAAACTTCTCTCTTTAGGCATGCTTCTCTCCATTCCCTCCACACAGGACACAGCTGGTATTTAAACGCTGCTCTTCCCTCTCTCTATATCCACCCTTCAGACATGATCACTGACATAGTATGGCCCACATCTATGACCCATGTCTCTCCCAAACTACTGTCTCTTATCATACTTTACCCCTAGCTTACAATTTTTTAAAACAGACTCTTTTGATTTGTTTTCTTTTACGTGAGTTAGGTACAACAAAAGAAATGCCTTTTTCTCAGAAGCCAGAGGCAAAAAGGAGATTCTCAGAACTGATACAAGAAAAAATAGATGAAATATTTAAATTTTTAAAATCATTACACTAAAAGACACATTGTTAGACCCCCTCAAAATACTCCCCCTCACTCCAAACACACTGATCCCATCATTTTTGCCACTTTCGGAAGCAGTTCTGGAGGTTTCTTCCACATCTTCAGTTACACTATCACGGCTGCCTCGATGTCTTGAAGCGATTCAAAAACTGTGTTTTTCGTGGTCATTTTGACTTTAGGGGAGAGTCAGAAGTTGCAGTATCAGATCCAATGAATAAGGTAGATGAGGACACACTATGTTTTTATTTAGCAGATATTGCTATAAACACTTGATCAGCAAGGGGTGATCAGAACATATGGTAAATGTTTAAATTTAAAAATGCATTACAGTAAAAGACACACTGCCACTAACCACCCCCCGAAATACTCAGAATACTGTCTCTCACTTTGAACACACTCATCCAATCATTCTTGGCCACATGTCTTTTCCTGTAATTAGTTTCTTTTTAAATTTAAACATTCACTGTATTGTTCCATCAGCCTTGGTGTAGTACATTTTTGTGCTGGTTACACATTAACAATTTTATTCCTGTTAAGAAGAAACCAAAAATAATATGAAATGCATTACAAACTTTGACATCAGAATTACAATGGTTAGAAATATGAGCTTCAGAAGCAGAAATATCTGTGTTCAGATATTAGTTCTGCCATGTACTCTTTTACTTGGTTTGAGTATTCATAGTTGCAAAATGGTAATAGGACTGAACTGGATAATTTATGTAGAGCATTTAATGTGTTCTTGGCAATTTTTATTATAATTATTCATTATTATCTTGGGGGAAAATAGTCCATGAAGAACAGGAATTCATTCCAAAACGATCTTTCCTATTGGCACAACACATTTAACAGTCCAAAAAACAGGTTATCTGTCCATCCTCTCTCCTAGAGACGTAAATGCCATTTTCCCCACGTCATAAAATAATCCTGCCTTCTCTGTGGTCACATTCTCCATACAGTTCATTGCAACTCGATACACATCAATGGCTTGATGAATGGACTGTTGAAGCAACAAACTTCTCAGATACAGAGATGCAAACAAGGCAACAAAGAGCCTGCAAATATTCCTGGTGACACAATGAAGTGCACGGTACTCTTCAGTCACTCTTGGATCAAACTGTATCACAGTTCCTAAATGGAGCAGCCCACATGGGTTGTCCTTCCCCGTCAACTGGCAATATTTCTTGTGTTCCAAACACTGGGCAGGTTAGAGGCACAAGAACAGAGTCCTAACACTGGGGATGTTTTATTCAGCAGGACAAGACGATCAGAGACCAGGAAGGACTTCTTCAAATGTGCTTACCAATCACCTGGGGAATCTTCTGAAGATGCAGATTTTGAGTCTACATTTCTAATAAGCCCCAGACTCATATCCACACTCCTTGCCTTGAACTGTGCTACTCGAAGTTCAAGCCTCAGACCCGAGCACATGCAGATTGCCAATGCCAGGGCCGTGGTGCCTCTCAATCTATCTGCGTTAGCTTCCTCGTGTTATTTTGTGGAGATTCCCGAGCACCCACACCCATGTCCACCCGACGCTACAGCTAGATCTCTGAGACAGGAATGAGAGATACGTCTGTGAGAATGGCCTTTATTGTCAGAAGGGAGAAACCTAAAGGTATCGAACTTGTTTTGCACTCTGGAAAACACTGCCTGAAAGTTTGGAAATAATAAATTCCCAATTTTAAATGATTTTCATTCTTCCTGGGCTGTGCTGGGCAGGAAGGCTGGAAGCTAAGATCTGGTAAAAACTGTGGGCACAACTCTACATTCAACAGGTCTCCGTGGGGAACCAGACCCCACTTTTTCCTACCTGTGTGACTAAATGAGAAGTCTCACGTTTCAGTCTCTAAATCCCTAAAGTGGGAATGTTTATCATCCCTAATTTAGGCGATTGTTGTGTTACAGAAGGCGACTTGCAGAGAGCAGCTGGCACCATGCCCACAGTGACCTAATGTTTTGTGCCATCATTATTGTTATTAATATAACTGGAAGTTGTACTGAATATTCTTTATCAGTTCTTTGTCACAGTATATTGGAGAAAGATAAACCTAAATTAGAGCCTATTCTCTGACTCACATGGTTTTTAAGTCAGACTGGTAACACTGTGGGAGCACAAGTGTTTTGTAGTTTGGTTTCTCTGTGAACATGAGAAGAAAGAATGATCAAAGCAGAGAGAGAGAGAAAACAATCACTATTTGAAAGTGAATGAAGGGCACCTGCTCCTCCCCAGCTCTTTTTTCTTACTTTGACATCTCAGTGTGTTTCTTTTTTTTTCTTTTAGCTGTGAGTTCTGGGATAGGTGATAACTGCCAGTAATAGGATTAGCATTGATTTCTCTAGCAAGAACAGAGATGTGGCAGTTCCAGCCATTTCCTGAACTGCCAGCTTTGAAATATCAAAAACGTAGAGAGAAGAAGAGAAAAGAAAAGACAGAAATAAAAAGAAAGAAGTCCATGGGGGGTGAAGCCTTTAGAGAAAAGGAAGTGTGTGTGAATCTGACCATGCGTGTCTGCACCTGGGCACACGGAGCAAAACGGCAGCACTCGGAACACGTGTAGATCATGAGAACGTGTGTGTCGGTCTGTGATAAAGGATCAAAGCTCTGTTTCTGTTTTGCTTCATAGAAAGAGTTTAACATTCATTTGGCTTGCTTCTTCTTTCACTGTGAACACATTTACCAATTGATCTTCCATAGTTATCCTTGAATTATGGTTCTCTTAACCTTGAGACTTAAACAAAGAAAAGAAACGTCTTAGAGAAAGACCTCAATGGGTCCCGCTGGACTCAGCCCCCAGGATTCCGTGTCTTCAACTAGGTCCACGAGAGACAAAATACAAGGTTTAAACTCCAAATCTCAGCCCAAGTATCTCCTTAAAACAGCTAGTGAGCCTCCTCCAAGAGGGGACCCAGTTTTCTCACCTGGGCATTTGGGGTCTGCCCATGTTTCCAGATGTGCCAATCATGAAGTCAAACAAGGAGAAAAAAAAGAATACACATGGGGCAAAGAGTGGGCTTTGGCCACAGCCTCTGAGCTGCCATGAAACAAAACTAGTATAAATCAGGGTGTGTGATCAATCACATAGGTCAGATCCTGCTTGAGGGTCAGCATTTTAGAAATGGGAAATTTGCTGAAGAAAAAGAGTAGAGGGAGGGGTAGGAGAGGTGAGCCTCTTCTCCTTGATGTCTCCTTCACTGGATGTAGTATACTCAAATAAATACAGCAAATTTAAAAAGAAAAGAGAAAAATCACTTTAAGGAAGAAACCTATGAAACCGGTTGATCGAAGAGTTTCCACAGCAAACTATTTTATCAGTTATGACATCATTTATGATAAATATCATTATTATCTACTTCCATTGACAATGTACACTGGGAAGAGTTTGAAGTCCTCACAGACCTTCACAAACCTGAGATCCTGCCTGAAATTGGGAGTTCAGTAGAAATTCAAAGAATAGACATACCATACTAAGTAGTTTCTTTGCTAGCTTGAACCAGTAGCTTCAAAATTCCTAAAGACAAAACTCATACTGAACTATATACCTATAATACCTTAGCAACTAGTTAAAAGGTCAAATATTAATTTAAGTGGCTATTTTATCAACACAAGTTGTGAAGTAATTATTTTACTCGTTACTTATCTTCACCAAAAATGTTTTACATATACATGAAAACTTAAATCAAAATCCTACTATCTAGAGTCACTTGGGGTTAATATATTAGTACATTTCCTTCCGGTATATTTCTATACAGTTATCTATTTTCCATAAAATTAAATTTATAATATTCCTACTGCTTTCTAATACTTTTGCCCACATTTCTAACTTTATGATGAACCTTTAGCATTTCCCTGTGTGATTAAACGCTGCCTGACAGGATAGCTTCTACTGGCTCCCTGGCATTCCGTCCTTGGTATGTCCCATTCCATCTGCTCTGTAGAAGATTCAGATGGTTTCCTTATTGTTATTGTATTATAAATTACATTGCAAAGAATATTCTTATATATAGATCCTTGTGTACATCTATGATTATTTCCAAAAGATAAATTCCTAGAGGTATAAAAAAAATTCCCAGAGGTATTATTACTCCATCAAAAGTTTAAAACTAGAGTGCTTGCCTTGTAAGCACAAGGACCTGAGTTCGATCCCTGGCACCACAAAAAAAAAAAAAAAAAAAAGTTTAAAACCATTTTTAAAGTTTTTAGCATATATTTCTAAATGCATCTTCAGAAATATAGAATCAATTTTGCCCCCCACAAGCAATGTGTGAGGCTACCTATCTTCTTCTGCATTCTCCCCAATACTGGATATTTCCATTTAAACCACTTTAAAAGTATTTCCCAATTGAGTAGGCAGAGAATTGTATCTTGTTTTTATTTGCTTATCACTGAATACTGATGAGGTTAGACATTTTTCATACATTTATTATCCACTTGTATTTCTCCCTTTGTCATTTATTCAAGTCCTTTGCCCATTTTTCAATTGCTTGGCTTATCTTTTTCTTATTGATTGGTAGGCGTTCCTTGTAGATTAAGGATATTAACCCTTTGTCTGCCAGAGGTGCTGACACAGCCTTAAATACCAGCTCAGACACAAGTCCTTCCCATTCTTTAATGTTAACCGAGACTTCCCAAAGCTAAATAAATCAGCCACATTCTGAGCCCTGGCTCTCACACACATGCAGCAATTCTTTCTGCAGCTCTCAAGCTTACATGTACAGCTCTGAAACACAAATTATTTGCATCAAATTGTTTCATTTGTGTAAACATGTTCCCATCCTATACCAACTATCCCAAAACTGATTGGAAAGTCCATTGACGATAGTGAGCTATCTAAAACTTCTCTTCTTGTAATTTCCATTACTTATCAAATAAGCATTTCTTTTTTATCTTACTATTGTTCACTGTCCAGTTTACATACCAGAGACCATGAATTCCAAAATCTTCTTGTCTTAGTTATTTTTCTCTCATTGCTGAGACAAAATACCCAACACTCAAAGTTAGCGGAAGAAAGGTTTATTTAGCTCACAGTTTGTAGAGGTTTCAGTCCACTATCGGGTGGATTCGAGGCAGGGTGGCATGGCAGACAGGCAGAAGGCAGCAAGGTAAGCAAGGGATGCAAGCAAGTGCAGGGAATAGATAAGCCTCTCTGTGTCCCTTATATGTTATCCAGGCTACCTGCCTTTAGGGTGGGTAGCAGTCCCACCCTTAATCCCAGCAGAATTATGCCAAACCAATCAATGGACTAATTCAATAATCATACACTCTAGATCCAGCCACCTTCGAAAACACCCCACCTACGACCACATGAGGCTTTGGGGGACATCTAGACACAATTTAACACTTCTCTAGGAACTTGACTCTGACTTTTGCTTAATCTAAAATTTTAAAGCAGGATCTCCTAGGGATGGCAAGCAGAAGCACAGAAATATGAGTGGTCAATGTAAATAAAGCCTAACACTTCTTTGACAGTCTAAGTCAGATCACCTGTCACTTTTCAGAAAAGGGAAACACAGAGATTTTTCCCTCTGTACTGAAGGAGGAGACAGGAAGATACAAGTGGCAAAAAAAAATTATTGGAGATTGTGGTTTTTCATGAAATCTCTCTGATCCCATTATTCAAGAGGTAAATAGGAGGAGTAGGGAGATGATTCAATTTAATTCTGGCCCAATTGCTCTGGATTAGGGTTTCCAAACAAAATAAAAATTATCCAGTTAAATTTGAATTCCAGATAAAGAGCAAATAATTTTAAGTGGAGTTATGTCCTGTATGCCTAACATTCAAATTTAAATAGGTATTCTATATTTTTATTTGCTAAGTACACCAACACTACCCTGGATAAGAGCTCATTAGTCATTGGGAATTTTGAATGGGAAACACCAGTGTCATCTTGCCCTCTGGGGCAGATTTAAGAAGAGAATTGGACTGAAGAGTGAGTAGAGGCAGAAACCATTTAAGGCTTAGATATACTGGCAGACACTAGATTTAAAACACTTTTTCCCTTCCTAAAGGAGGATACCATTAAAAGAAAAACCAAATGAAGCATTTTGAAATTCCAAACCAAGAAAGGACTATGCAAATAATTTCTTGTAGGGCCTAGAATATAGTCCT
Organism: Hystrix cristata; assembly: GCA_004026905.1. Taxonomy (NCBI): domain Eukaryota; kingdom Metazoa; phylum Chordata; class Mammalia; order Rodentia; family Hystricidae; genus Hystrix; species Hystrix cristata. Next base: position 2,643 of record PVJO010012992.1, on the reverse strand, counting down.
AGAAAATCATTCAACATTTTTCATTAGACACAAAAACTATTGGATACCTATGGAATAGGAACAGAAACCTGTGAGTTACAAATGAATCAATAAGAGAGAAAAAGGGAAATATGTAAGGTGAGGAATTACTGAAAAAAGATCAACAATTAACAGCATCAAAATCTGCTTTGACACAAAATAATTACTTCTTTTAAAATATTAAGTCATTCGTGTAGAAGAAAAATGTTAAAAACTCTCTTATAATGTAAAGGAAACAAGCACAAATCAAATACCTTAAGTTAAAAATTACATTGTATAAGATCAGAGGGAGAGAAGAGAAGAGAGGAGAGGAGAGGAGAGAAGGGAAGAGAAGAGGAAGGAGAAGAAGAGGAAGAAGAGGAAGAAAAAGAAGAAAAAAAGATTAGTAGACTTAAAGACATTGCAATAGAAACTATCCCAAATGAAGTACAGAGAAAAAATAAGTTTCCATTAAATAGGGTGTTAGTGAGCTAAAAGACAAACTCCAGATCCTAGTTATGTGTGTAACCTGAGTCCTCTGAAAACAGGAATAGGAGGGGAAAATATTTGAAAATATAATAGCTGAAATTTTTGTAGATTTAATGAAAATTATAAACACAGAGATACAAAAAGGGCAACAAAACAAAGCAAAAGAAACATGAAGAAAACTACATCAAGGCATCTCATACTCAAATTGTTGAAAATCCATGATAAAGAAAAATCCTAAAAGAATCTTTTCCAGAAGAAAAAGGACATATTACACACAGATGAGGATTATCATAACAAGAGATTTTTTCATCAGAAACAATATAAGCAACAAGACAATGAATCAATCTTTAAAATACTGAGAGGAAAAAAATAAACAAACATAGAATTCTATACCCAGAAAAATTATCTTTCAAAAGTGAAGCATATTTTTGAAATTTTGAAATGGGGGGTGGAGGTAAGAAAGAGAAAGAAAAGCTGAAAGAATTGATCACCGCTAGTTCTCCTCTACCAAAAAAAAGTTGAAAAGAATCCTTTACACAGAAGGAAATGATACCAGATGGAAATGTGAATCTACACAAAAAAAGAAAGAGCATATATCCACACAAACACTTGCATGTAAATGTTCGTAGTAGCTTTATTTGTAAGAACTAGGAACTAGAAACAACCCAAATGTTCATGGGCAGGTGAATGAATAAACACATACTGATATACCTATAAAATAAGCTACTTCGAAGCAATAAAAAGAAGTTAATACATGGTATATACAATACTTTAAGTGAAATAAACAAGACAACAAAAAGCAAATACTATATGATTACATTCAGATAAGATTATAGCTAATACAACTAATCTATAGGAACAGAAAGCAGATCTGTAGTTGACTAGAGATAGTGGGAGGGTGAAGTATGGCTAGGAGGGGTGAAAAGCAGAAATTATGGGACAGAAAGAAACATTTTAGAGTGATGATGTATTCATTATTTTTATTGTGGTAATGGTTTCATTAGTATACATAAGTCAAATTTATGTAAGCTTATATATGTGCTGTTTATTGCATGCTGGTTGAATTTCAATAAGGCTGTTTTTAAATAGACAGAAGTCTGGGCTCTCGGTGTAGCTCAGCACGAGTGCCTGCCTATCGCTCAAGAGGCTCGGGTTTGATCCTTGGTGAGGAGGTGTACGGAGGGTCAGGGAGAGAGAGGTCTGATACTTCCCACTGAATGGTAGATTTCTAGGCTTTCTCAGTTAGCAGAACACTGACATTGAGATAATCAAAACTGGCATTAAAAATGCAGACACAACATCATGCAAACTCCCTGACACAGAAAATGACTGTTCTGTGAAATCCTGCTCCTTCGAAGGGGGGGGAGACTTTTTATTCAGTAATTGTGAAGTACCGAATCATAATTACTATAGTACTCATTTTTTACCAAGTCATTAACGAAAATACAGACCACCAGATAAATTTTACATAAGTATGAAGCATAACAAATTCTATATGCTCTGGAACAAATTCCTAATTGAGATGTTGTTAGATTCTTTCTACCTATGAGAAAATACACACCGAGAGAGAAAGTACAGTATTCAGGGAGGTTGAGTTGGTACATTAATCCAAGATCACACAGCTAGTCAATGGCAGAGTCAGAACTCCCCAAATGACAGTCTCCCCAACTTCAGAACTCTCGTTTCCTGTACAACAAATTGCCAACTCTGCCTACTGGTAGGAATCCCTCACGACCTCAGCACATGACCTGCAGCCAAGCATTATACTTTCTGAAGTTTTATGTCCCTGGCGTTCATAGGGAAACAATCACATTACTACTTCTTTTTATTTTTTCAGGAAAGTATTTATTTATTTATTTTGGTGCTGGGGATCAAACTCAGGGCCTTGTGCTTGCTAGGCAAATACTCTAACCACTGAGCTAAATCCCCAGCCCAATGTTATTTTGTTTTTTTGGGTTTTTTTTTTTTAATTTTTTTATTATTTTTTACCAAGAACATGTATTGGTACATTGCATACATAATGATCATAATCAACATGGTTATTTTGTACCTGTACATGATACATCTTGGTTTTCCCCCCTTTTCCCCCCTTCCCCTCCCCTCCCTTCCATTCACCCACCCCTCCCTATTTGCAATAAGTGTAACTACACTTTACCA
>PVJO010012991.1:0-53371 GCA_004026905.1 Hystrix cristata | reverse complement strand
ATAATGGAAAAGATTTTGGTGAACAATCTTATATATCTTTTACCAGATATATGTGCTCATCTCTCTGGAGTAGCTACCTCAAAATGGAGTTGCTGGATCATAGAGTCAGTGTTTAACTTTAGTAAATACTGTCAAAACAGTTTTCCAAAAGTGTCCGGTACCTATTTACACCTCACCTGTAATCTGTATTTCAATGGCATGAAAACCTCAGCTACCAGAGGGTTGCCTCCTAGAAGTGAACTCCCCGGCACACATTCCTGGACAGATGAGGGAAGTGCCTGAACCCATAAGGCCGGAAACCGCGGCAAGGAGGCAGTCTTGGCCCCGCGTATGAGTGTGGACCATCCGGGTGTCATCAGCACCGTGAGAAATGGACGACGCCTTTCAGAGCCACCAGGCCTGAGAACCTGGCGCTCCTCGCACGCTCACAGGACAGCGATGTACAGCCTCCCCCAGAAAGACGCATTCACAGCAGTTGCAATCTTGATCTGCAGCCAGGAAGTCTTGCGACCTTCCTCAAATAATGCCGTTCCCAGTGACAAGTCTTGCCCACTCAGCCGCTCAGAAATCACCCTGCTAGCCCCCACCCGATGGCTGGGCTTCCTCCCGGGCAGCAGGACCTCCAACCCGGGTCACTCCTTCCTGGACACCAGCGCTGTCTTCGCAGCCCACTTTCTCTTTGCTGCGCACGTCCTTGAGGTGGGTTCCTGCTCCTGAATTGGCTCATCCCTCTGTGCTACTCCAGACCTACCAGGAGACATCCTCTCTGGATTTTCTCCATCAGATCTTAGAGGTGGGGACATTGCTAAGGTAATTGCGGTAAGAGTCTGATTTGATACAAACTGAGTTTCCATCCCCGTCTTAGTCCATTTGGACTACCATAAAAAGACTGCTGCATCAGCTTTCTTGCCACTGAGACACAAAACCCGACAGCCTGAGTTAAAGCAGAGAAGGCTGCACAGGCTTGCACTTTCAGGCCCCGATCAGCTAGCTCCCAGGCAGAGATGTCGTGGCAGAAAGGTGCGGCAGAGCCCAGTGGCTTAGTTCCTGGTGGCTGGGAATCAGAAGCGAGGAAGAGTGCCGGAGCAGAAAGGAGCAAGGGCCCAGACACGGACCCCAAGACCACAGCTTCGTGACCAGCGCAGACACCCCGAAGCGCGCTGCGCCAATCCCCAGGGGTACCAAAGCCAATCAAGTCAAAACTCTACCCTAACCACCACATCATTGTACGCTAGTTGACTTGTAAACAACCAGGAATAAACTTACTTCTCCCAGCTATGGAGCTGAGAAGCCCGAGGTCAAGACCTCAGCAGACTCAATGTCACAGTGATTTTTTTCACCGTGTATCCAGCCGGCATGGAGGGCAACTGGGGTCTGCGAAGCCACCATCAGGGTGCTTGATCCCGTTCCTGAGGGATCCAGTTTCATGACCTAACCACCTTCCAAAGGCCCACACCTCCTTCTACCACTACATCAGGGTTAGACTTCATGGAGGAACTTGGGGGAGCACAAACCTTCAGTCTCTGGCAGTCCCCTTTAGGCCCCTGAATCTGGCAGGAAAATAGGTGCTAAGTCAAAAGCTAAGGAGATCTGTGAGACCAGGATTGTGACTTGGTGACAGAAGTAGATGAGAACACTCCAGTATACAAAGTTAACCTTGGGGAATGTGCCAAAATAGTATGGCAGGAGGAGTAGAGGGGAAGACCCGGAAAGAACCGTGGACTTTTTGAAAATGAAAACACGCTCAACAGTCCTGTCAGCACACACATCTGAAATCTATTCCTGAAGGCTTTGGAATATTAGTACTGGTTCCTCGAAAAGTTTTCCCATGAATTATGTGCCGGGAGAGCTTTAAATCAGATACGGAGATCTCAGATTGTCAGCCTTGACCATTGGCATCTCAGAGATACAAAGGTAGACCTGGTAGAATGGAGCACGTTGAGGCAGACCTTCAAATTCTGCTCAAGAATGAGAGGCAAAGGCTGGGGATTTAGCTCAGTGGTTAAAGTACTTGGCTAGCAAGCACAAGTCCCTGAGTTCAATCGTCAGCACAAAAAACAAAGAAAAGAAAAAAGAAAAAAAGAATGAGGAGTAAGGTTGACTTGACTCCTGCCACAAGCCTTAGATGTATGATTGTCTAAATGAGCCCAAGAGTAGTGATGGAGATCGAAGTTTAAAAAAACGAACCAAACTGTGTGTCAAGAACAAAAATCAGACCATGTGAGGACAGAGGCTGTCTGTCTTGTCTCCAGTCTACTGCAATGCCCAGTGTGTGTTGAATGGGTGGATACATGAATGAATAAATGGTGGATGGATGAGTGTTGGAGACGTGAGTGAGCGGATGATGGGTGAATGAATGGATGGATGAAGGCATGGCAGAATATGAGGGTGCATTTCTGGTCACCTGTCTTCCGTTTTGGTTAGGGGTGCTGTCCTGCCTTTTTCTTGCAGCCCAGGCCAGCAGGATCCATAAGAAAGCTCAGAGATGTTCTCTATAGCCTCGCCTGTCTGTTTTTTAACTTCTGCTGCTACCATTTCTGAAAGTTTGGCTGGGTGCCTTCTGATTTCCTCGATTTCATTATCCTCTGGATTTGTTCTGGGCGGGCTGGGGGTCTGGGGTTGTATTTTACTTTGTCATTTTCTTTGTACATATATATATATATATATATCCCCTTTTTAGTTTGTTCTCCATGTTGATTTTCAATTTTGTTTATGGAGGTTATTTTAAGACAAGTATCAATGCTTTCCTAGGAAAAGTCTGTACTTACAGTGTCTTCTAGGTATATGTGGTTCTTGGCTCTTGTGTCCTTTATGTCTCCAGAACTTTCCTCAGTCCCATGGGTATGGTTGGCTCTACTTGGAATCGACAACTTGGAAAAGGGAAGAAAAGAAAAAAAAAATGAGAGAGAGAGAGAGCAAGACAGAGCCAGCGGTGTCTTCAGTCCTAAATATTTCCTGCATTGCTGGATTTTGGCCTGGCCAGTGCGTGGACAGGGCCCACGCCATTCCACAGCTGAAGGGCGCACAAGCCTGAGCAGCGCAGGCAGTCTGGCGACCCCGGATGATGCTGTCAGTGGGCGCGGTGGAGCCCATGCAGGTCTGCAGCGGAAGTGCCCAGAAACCTTGTGGTTTTTCTACACAGTAGTGTGCTACTCTGCCATAAAAAAGGGTAAACTAAAGATATTTGTAGGTAAATAGATGAACATTGAGAACATATTCTTAAGTGAATTAAATCAGATACTCGTGAGTACACATTGAATTATTTCTCTGATATGAGAAACAATAAGTGTAAATAAGGACAAACAGGTATAATAGATATTATGTAAAAGAAAGATAATATTAAAAAGAGAGGAGAACTAGAAAGGGAAAAGGGGGAACAGCAGGAAGGGACAAAGGAAAGAAAGAGGAAAGGAAAAAAATGGAAAAATGTAAATAAACCTTCTGTGAATAGTGAAGGGTTGGGGAGTGGAAGGGGAGGGAGAGGGAAGGGGGGAACAAAGATACATCATGTACAGGTACAAAATAACCATGATGAATGTGATCATTATGTATACATGTTCTTGGTAAAAAAAGAAAAAAAAAGAAAGCTCAGAGCCTCTTCATTCACTCTTAAGCTTTAAGGATAACAATACAGATTCCTCTCTCAACAATTAGGTTTGTGTTGGTATAACAAAAGAATTGTAGGTGTAGAACTCAAACCTTATAAAAATATGTTGAGGGATTAATAATGCTTGTGAACAGGTAAAACTTTTAATATGTACTCATGGGCCCCTAAAAGAACATAACAATGAAGAGTCCTACTCAAAAACCCCTCCACCATCTTAATGGCATTTGAAACATTTGAGATTAGTAATAATGGTTCCTATATAATTAATTCATGAGAAATACTTTCAGGATCTTCCTTCTCTGAAATTTCAAAAAATGCCTATAAAAATGCCTATAAAAAATAAGATTCTTATATGCCCACTTGCCTTTACTGAAAATTCCATGCATCTGAGAAGTCCCAATTTTCATCTGCTTCATTCCCCACACAAATAAAGTTTGTCTGAAAGTATGACTCAAATCCCAGAGTCAAATCTGGAGCAATTCTCTATTCACTCTAAATCCATTCTAACAGCTGTTGACTGTAGAAAAAAGGACCCAGAGGTTGAGCCACATAGACCAGTATTTTGAACGAGAGGGATGCAAAGTTGGGGAGGAATTCCTGTACTTCCTCCATCTGCCCAACAGGTTTTCTGGAAGAATGTCTGCAGAAAAATGGATGGGGAGGCTCTTTATCACTCTCCAGGCTCTGTGCAGCAATCCATGTTGTAACTATTAGAAGAGGATCATTGTTCCAGAAAGGCTCTTAGCTGTAGGCCAGGTCTTGTCAATCAGCTGCTCCAAAGGCCCTGGGCCTTCCTCTAACAGGGTGAATATCATCAAAGGCTTCACCATGGTCTTCAGGGCCTCTTAGGACCTGGACACACAACTCTCTGAGCTCATTCCTTACAATACTCCCTCTACCAACTGGGATTCTACTTCTAAAGCTTCATTCCCAACATTATCCTCTCCCAGACCTTCGGATTTGCTGTCCCCTCTTGCTGGAGTACTCGTCCCTCAGCTATGCCTACATCTTTTGTTCTCTTCTCAAACACTTCCACTTCACAGAGTCCTTCCTTACCAATCCTGTCTGAAATGCTATGCAACTCTTCCCTGTTCCCTTGCCCTAATTTCTTTTTCTTCATGACAATAATTTGTTAATGTATTTATTGTCTGTCTCCTCAAATAGAGGGAATGTCCATGAAGGCAAGGATATTGTCGATTCACTGCCATGTCCATGGCACATATGACATCAGTAGGTATTTGTATCAGTTATCCAGTGCTGTGTAACAAATTATCACAAAGGCAGTGACTTAAAATAACACATGTTGATTATCTCACAGTTTCTATGGGTCAAGAATCTGGGCACAGCTTAGCTTGGTCTTTTGCTTCAAAATTTCTCATGAGGTTGCATTCAAGGCATTGGCCAGAGCAGAGTCTCATCTGAAGATCTGTTTGGAAAAGAATCCACTTCCAAGCCCACATATGGCTGTTGACAGTGTTCAGTTCCTCATGGACTTTTTGGACACAGTGTCTCAGTTCTTGCTGGCTGTTGACTACATCTCACACTTGGTTGATTGTCAGGGGGTCTTTCCATCAGCTCACAGGAGGGACTCTTGCTTCGCCAAAGCTAGAAAGGGAGAAAGTTTCCTAAGAAGAAAGAAATCACATCTTATATAACGTAACCACTGACTGCCCTCACCTTTGCCATCATCTTTTGATCAGAAGAAAGTCACAGGTCCTGTCCACACTCAAGGGCAGGGGATCACACAAGGGTGTGACCAGCAAGAGTGGGGATTATCAGGGCCGTTGTAGAGTCTGTCTACCACAGTGTTCAGTAAACACTTAGCCAATATTAAATTCAGTGTCAAAAAAGTGACACTGGAGGCAGTCAGACATCTGTGAGATTCAAGACACTCGCAATTCATCTCTTACACAATGTAAAATCTCCAAGAAGTCTGCTTTGCTTTTTCCTCAGCTACCCTCTAATTTTGAGGCCAGCCTGGTCCGCGTGCCTGCAGAAACTGCCCCAAGCTTTAACAATTTCCCCCGGAAGCTATCCCCACTCAATCCAGGCCTGTCAGGAATCTACAACCCAGCAGAGCTTGTTCCTTAATCGCTAGACTCTCTGGAGTTGGTGAGTTGCATCCTTACTTATCGCACAGTGGAAGCCTTATTGAACAGGCATTTTGCATTTATGAGGTCTCATTGCCAGCCAAGTTAATAATGCATATAAAGAAAAAAAGCACTGTGCAGTCGGGTACATCTTATTAATATGATTCAATTTAAAAAGGCTATTACTTCAGAGTCCTGATGTCTGGGATGCTGTTAAAGAATAATCTTTCTTTTTTTTTTTTTTTTGAAGAGTCACCATGACAACTGAGAGATATCCCATCCCCCAACCTGAATCAATTACAGACTTCTCTACATAGGGGATTACAATGCATTCAGTTCATGGGGAATTATTTTTTTGCATCCTTTGGCAAAAGCCTTAGCTTCTTGTCCAGAGCAAGCAGGAGACCCAACCCATCAATACTCACTGATGAAGCCGTCCCCATCCATTAATGGAAACTCGATCAGTAGACATTTATTGATCACTAGGCGTGTGCACGGCTCTCTGAGACATTCAGGAACCTCACTATCTGACATGCTGACAGGACCACTGTGGTGACAAGTCACAGTCATTCAGGGAAGCAGGAGCCTGGGGCCAACCTGCACAGAAGACCTGCACAAAGGACCCTAGTGAAGAATCGTGATGTCGTGCTGAGCAGACTCCGTGGTTCTGACAAAGGCCAGGACAAGGTCAGGGGAAACTCCCCGGGGCCTTAACCTCATACAAAGCCACCCAACAAACTGCTGTGTCAGCTTGGACAGGTTACTTAATCTCTTTGGCCTTTACTTTCATACCCTACCTGAAATAGAACTAAGGCTTTCCTTGTTGAGCCCTCGGGATCATGTGAACCCCAAACCAGGAAACAGAGCAGTGGGCTGAGCACCTTGGTGTCAAGGGCACAGAACCTCAGGGTGGGTCCCACTGAGATAGGCAAGACAGGAGGCGGCAGGCATTCCCAGTCTGGACGGTCACAGTCAGCAGAGAGTGAAGAAGTCTGAGCAGGAAGCCACCCTGGAAAGCAGCTCAGACCTGCTCTTCTGTGGTTGCTCAGCTGTTAGGAAAGGTGTACAACTCAGTGTACCTGCATCGGGTGAGCACTCTCCACAGCTGGGCCATGTGTCCCCCAGCCAAGCCAGGCTACCCAAGAGCACAAGGGACTGGCCAGTGGAAAGCATGAGCAGACTGGGGAATCGTGAGTTACCGAAATGGGCCTGTCCATCAACTCCTCCCTCATCTTCATTCCCATCCGACACCTTCCCTCCCCTTTTGTCACCTTCACTTCCATCCCAGCTTCCTACTCACTCTAGGGACTCGACACCTCCTTTGTCATTGCTAAGAACAAAGGCCACCCTACGGGCATCACCTCTCATCCTGCTCATGGAGCTCAGCATTCATTTTGTGGAGGACAGTGGCTTCCAAACCTGGCCAGCACCAGAACCATCTCCAGACCTCCTGAATAGAGCCAGGACTTTGCCTGCCAGAGTGAATCTGCCAAGGTACCTGGCCGCCAGACCAGGAGACACACATTCTCAGTCTCCACCTTTGAGAAAGGGGGCTTCTGGATCTTTGTAACTTAGACTCCTCTCTTGCCTCACCTGTGTCTCAGCCTAGGCCACATTTGTCACCCACTACTCTATACGTGCCCTGCTGGGACCTCTCCAAGCTCTCCTAGGGATTGGGAAGTGTGCAGGCAGTGCAGGGCAGCTGCAAGACAGACTCAGCACTGAGATCTTCCTCGTGTTATCACTCTTTTAATTGCTCAATACGAGAAATGCTAAAGGGAGCGTCTCACAAAGAAGGAAAATGATGCTGGATAGAAACAGAGATCTACATAGAGGATTAAAGAACTCCAGAAATAGTAAATATGTACAAGGTGTGATCACAAAACACAGTGAATGCTTAAATTTTTAAAATTTAGTGCAGTAAAAAAACACATTGCCATCGACTCATTCTCAACTGTGAATTGTATGTAATTTGTATGTCTGTAATTGTATATCTTGTAACTTATATGTCTTGCTACTGGGCTGTAATTTGTATGTCTTGCTGCCAGGAGCATCTGATTTGAATGTTACATTCCTGATGGCTTGACCTACCGGTGGTACGCGCATGACAGTCCCATTGGGCAGCTTGGGACAGTCCCATCAGGTGGTCTTGGGTGACTTTAGTTGCACTGTTATGGCACCTCAATATCCTGAATCAATTCAAAATGTTTGCCTTTCATGGTCTTTTTGACTTTGAGAAAGAGCCGGAAATCACATGGTGCCAGACGCAATGAATAAGGTGATGAGGACACACCATAATAGTTTTACGAGCCTGCCATTCTGTTGGATGGAATTCAGCAGTGGCAGTCACCACATTTTTGGTCACACTTTATAAAGACACTCGTGAATGAGGACTTTCCAAACTACTTCAGAACGTGACAAGAATGATGGGATAAATGTGTTTGAAGCAAAGGGGAGTATTGTGAGGGAGATTCATGGCAAAATGTCTTGTACTGAAATAACTTTTTTAAAAATTTAAGCACATACTATTTTTTTTTAATTACTCCTTGTAAGTGTCTTAGTCTATGTGAGTTGCTGTAACAAAAATACTATAGACTAGTTGATTCCCAAACAACAGAAATTTATTTCTCACCATTCTGGGGCCTGAGAAGTCCAATACCAAGGCACCAGCAGATTCCGTGTCAGTGAAGATATACCTCCTGGTCCTTAGAGGCCATCTTCTCATTGTGTCCTCTCGTGGCAGAAGGTGCAAGGAAACTCTGTGGGATCTCTTCTATCAGGGCAGTGATCTCGCTTAGGAGGGCTCTGCCCTCACGCCCTAACACCTCCCAAAGTTCCCACCTCCAAACATCATCACACTGAGAATTCAGTTCCAACACAAGAATTCATGGGGCAGGAGATACAAGCATCAGTCTACAGGAAGAAGTACAAATGATTTTGTCTTATTTTTAAGCTCACTTTAAAAAGATAATTGATGATTAAAGCAAAAATAATAACATTATAGCGAATAGAACATATACAGATGTAGGATGCATGAAAGCAATAGTACATAGGGTAGGAGGGAAGAATAAAACACATTGCTGTAGGTTTGTTACATGGTGTATCCATGAGAAATAAAACGAGCACACTGTAATACGTTAAAATATACACTTCAACTCTACTACAACCACTGGAAATACAAGAACACAAAGATACACCAAACAAGCAAACAAAGGAGGCAAAAGGGAGTCATAAACTATACTCAATTTATAAAACAGAAGGCAAAAGCCCAATGAACAAATAGAGAAATAATAAAACAATAGTATTATTTATCTCATTAAATTAAAACAGTTTAAATATAAATAAAAAGCAGAGTTTGTCAGGTCAAATTTAAAAAGCATTATATACAATTATATGATACCAAAAATACTTTAAATATAAAGATGCAAGTAGATTAAAGGAAAAAGGATGGGAAAGGGTGTGCATGCTAACACCAATCAAAATAAAGCTGGAGTGGCTATGTTCATATCAAATGAAGTCATTTTCAGGTCAGAGAATATTAAGAGAGAAAGAAGGTAATTTATGATGATAAGGGGCATTTCATCATCCTACATATTTATGCACCTAATAGAATTTAACAACACATGGAGCAGAAACTTCAAGTAGACAAGTCCACAATTATAGTAGAAGATATCAATCCTTCACTCAATAACTGATAGAATAAACAAAAAGAAAATCTGTGAGAATCTGAAAGAGTTGAAAAGCATTACCAGCCTATTGATTTAATTGACACTTACATAACACTCCACCCAAAAGTAGCAGAACGCACATTCTTTCGAAAGGTACACAGAACATTTATCAAACTGGACTACACAAACCTTGGTAGGAATCAAATCACACAAAGTATGTTCTCTGACCACAGTGGAATTAAAGTAAAAATCCATAACAAAAAGATAGCTGAAAAAACCCCTCATATTTGGAAACTAAGCAAACACATAATAATTAAACAACTAGTGGCTCAAAAAAGAAATCAGAAGAGAAATTAGGAAGTGTTTTTTTGTTTTGTTTCGTTTGGGATGCAGGGGATCAAATTTAGGGCCTTATGCTTGCTCGGCAAGCTCTCTGCCACTGAGCTAAATCCCCAAGAAAGTGCTTTTTGAATGAGTGTAAATGAAAACATCAGGATATGTGGGATGTAGTTAAAGCAGTGATTAGAAGGAAAAGCACTAACCAAATGTATTTGAAATTAAGAAACGTCTGAAGTCAATGACCTAAACTTTACCTTAAGGCTGGGGGGGGGCAGTAAGAGCAAAGTGAGTAAGCTGAAGAAAGTAAATAACAATACAGGAGCAGAAACAAAAGAAATACAAAACAGAAAAAAAAAAAACAGAGAAATCCAATGAAACTAAAATCACCTTCTCAAAACATTCAAAAAAATTGGTAGCCCTTTAGAAGCCAGAGAAAAGACAGTTATGACCAGGATCAAGAACGAGAGAGAAGAATTCTCTACGGATCCTACAGATGTTAAAAAGGCATGAAGGGAATATACTGAACAACTCTGCGCTAATATATTTGACAACTTATATAAAATTGATCGATTTCTTAAAAGACACAATTGTTAGAGTAGGAAGCTAGCTAGACACAAGCTGGAGAAGATGAAATAACAGGCAAGCTAAGGAGGAAGCCCTGCACCTTCCAGCAGACAATGGTCTAAGTTTCTTGAGCTTGCAGTCTCACCTCCTGTACCAGGAACCTGGTTCTCCCTTCAGGTTCCCCGCACCTGCCCCATCCCACATCAGGGCCTGCGCATGTGCAGCTGGTGGATGTTGGCCCTTTCAGGCCTAATCCACATACATTTGCACCGTGGTCTTGAGCTCCCTACCGGCTTTGGCTACCACACTTGTCTGAGGAGAACAATGTAAATTCAAAAACTCCTCCATCCAATGTGAGAGTGGCGGCTCACGGGGAATTGGAAGAAAGCCTCATTAGTTTCTACCCACAACCACTCGCCCAAATTCCAAGAAAACAAGAGAGAAACTCCAGACCTTGCTGCTGTTGCTACTTGGACTCTGCTTGTCCTCCATTCTGACCATGTATTTTCATTACTGGTAGCGGCCACCTCCAGGTTTTGGCCACCTGGAGCTCTCCTGAGTGCACTGTTCCCTCCAAAGAAGTTAACCTTGCTTAGGAGTAAGCCGTGCTTGTCATGCAATGAACAGCTTGCTAAAACTTCTACTTTCTGACTCTGAGTCACATCTGTGGATCTCCTCACAGGTCTCCAGGAGGATCCAAGAGCCACGACGGTCACGAGAGTCACCACCCCGTCTACTCTCACACTCCTGTTTAGCATCTCACTAGATTTTCACCAGCGCAATAAGAACGAAAAATAAAAGACATTCGGATTGGAAAGGAGGAAGTAAAACTGCCCTTATTCACACATGAAACACTCATCTCTGTAGAAAAATCTTAGGGGATCTGCTTGCAAAAACCACCAGAACTAATAAATGAGGGTAGCAAGACGGCAGGTTACCAGGTAAAACGCAAAAATCAATTTTATTTGTATGTACTTCCAGTGAGCAATTGGGAGTGGAAATTTTAAAATAACACCATTTATAATAGCATAAAAAATACAGAGACATTAGGAATAACTTTAACAAAAAATATTTGTAAGACCTGTCCAATGAAAAATTTAAAACATTGCTAAAATTTAAAAAAAGACCCAAACAAATAGAAAAACATGGCATGTATGTGTCAGAAGGCTCAATATTGCTAAGCGGTCTAATCTTCCTAAAGTGTCTATAGAGTGCTATGCAAAGGCAATGAAATTCCTAGGAACTTTTTTTTGTAAAAATTCACAAGTTGATCCTAAAATATATATGGAGAAGCAAAAGACCTAGAATAATTAATTCCGAAAAATAAAATAAAATTAGAGGTTTTGCACTACCTGATAGCTGTACTTATTTTAAAGCTACAGTAATCAGGACAGTGTAGTGTCACCATAAAAATAAACATGTGTCTATAGAACAGAATAAAATTCACAAATAGTCTCACAAACATAAACCAATTAATTTTCTGCAGAGGTTTCCAGATAAATCAATGGGGAAAACATAATGTTTACACATGATGCTGAAACAACTGAAAATCAAATACAAAAACTTGAATCTCTACCCTTACCTCACAGCCTATATATGAATTAGCTTGAAGTGGATCACAGACCTAAGTTTAAGTGCTAAAACTATAAAACTTCCGGGAAAAGCTAGAAGAAAATCGTCCTGGAATTGGGTTTGACAAAGCTTTCTTAAAGAGGATACAAAAATCAAGGATCGTAAATGAAATCAACAAATGGAACCATAAACATTTTTAAACCCTTGTTCTGCAAAACATACTGTATTGCTATGAATATGAAAGTGACAAGAGATATATATCTGACAAAGACTTGTGTCTAAAATGTATAGAGAACACTCATCATGCAATTATGCAACAAATTATCCAAGTAAACAGTCAAAAGATTTGAACAGATGCTTCACCAAGGAAGTTAAACAGATGGCGAATAAGCACATGAAAAGACACTCGTGGTCATTAAACCCTGGTGAAATGCAAATTAAAGCAACAATGAGCGATTACTATATACCTAACAGAAGGGCTAAAATTAAAAATACTGACCATACCAAATGTCAGTAAGGATATGGAACAAGATTTCCCATATATTGATGAGACTGTAAAATGGGATAAACAGTCTGGAAAACAGCTTGTCAGTTTCTTAAAAAGTTAAACATATGCTTACTGTTCCTAGAGACCCAAAAGCAGCGAAAGCGTGTGTCCACTGCTACGAGGACCACTATCGGTGCACACATGTTTATCACAGCTTTATTTGTGACAATCCAAACTTCAAACAACCAAATATCTGTTACCAGGTGAATGAGAAAACGAATCAAGGGCATCCTCACCATGGAATACTATTCGGCAATGAGGAGGAGCAAATTATCGATGCAGGCATCAGCACGGATGAAGAGAAAAATAGCCATCCCAAGTGACTGTGGAATGCAATATCTGAAAAATTCAAACTGATTATAAATTTGTTTGGTTCCTCTTTCGAGATGCTGAGGTATTCATTTTCTTTTGTTTAATGTATTTTTATATATATGAAAATATTGTTGTTGAGTGAAAAAAGCCCTGAAAGTAGCGGGAAGTCTGCACTCCAACCATGGCTCTCCCACCATCTCACTTTGTAATTAATGTGGAGCAAGTTGATTGCCCCTTGTTTTCCCTGGGCATGGACTTCTATATAAATTGGCAATGACTTTCAGCATTTTAAAGTTGTTGTTTAGCTTCCAGCTTCACTGTCTTGGGTCCTAACTAAAAGTCTGGAGCCCCACCTGGGCCTCACCTTTCCCTTGGACACTGAACTCCAGTTGTCTTTCAAGTGGCCATGAAATTGCAGAAAGCGCTGTAGACTCCCATCTGCTCTCACCTCCTTTCTGATTGGCTTCTTGTTGTAAAACAGGAGGGGTGGGCTTTTGATCCACCCACCTATTTGTCCAATTTTTATAAACACACCTGTGTTCGGCACTATTTTAGATGAAATAGCCACAGCCTTCATTGTGCTTTTCTAATTTTTAAATGTGATTTGTGTGAGTTCATCTAGTGCTTGTTTCTTTTTTCTTAGAAACATCTTTCAGCTGGGCTCAGAGAGTAGAGGACAAAAAAACAAATATTTGGATCTATGATTCATCAAATTACTGCAGAGGGTTTTTTTGTGATATTTTGGCTCAAGGTCAGGTTCAGAGCCATCTCTTATTTTTATTTAATGTGATTATTTTGTGTTCTCTTCTTCCACATTTGCCTTTCTAATTAAATATCATCCAGATAGTTGGGAAATGAGTTTTCCCTCCCTCGTTGCTCTGGGGGGCGGGGAGGGCTCACAGAACAAGCCCACTGGGGACGGGGAGGAGGGATTACAGCTGGTAGTGAGTAACATGAATCATGCGTACATAAATGGTGGAGAACAGGCCACCCTGCAGCTGGGAGCCCTGGATTGCAGTTTTTAAAAAATATACATGTGTCAGAAGGAGTGGAACACTCCCTGCAAGAACCTAAGAAATGAGCTTTAGCCTTTTGCAAGACATTTTTTTTCCCAAAGCCCAGGGGTTGCCCGGAGTGAGTTAGAAGTTTAGATAGGACAAAATCTTTCCTCCTTGTATCTTACTTAGTATGGTGTTTTCTACTATGTGAATTGACACACACCTACCACGCATTTTTATTTTTATTTTTCTGTACTTCATATTTTTCCAAGTTTCAGAAATAAATAGGCACAGCTTTTATAATCAGAGAAACAAAATCCATTGTAAATGGAATTTTGAAATAATATTATAATCTGGGTATTTTGGTGGGCACAACAGAAATATTTTGTACCGGTGTGTAAGTTGTGTTGTAAGGCAGGACTGCAGGCAGCACAGGCCTTTTGCAAATTAGAACTGGTTCAAATAAATCACTCTACCCCCTCTTCCCTGAGAAGACTCCCTGGTAGTCTCATCTGTTACCCTAGTCTTTGTCCTAGACTATTTGTCCTCCTTCCTGACAGAGTCCCTCTAAGTGTGGGGGCAGAGCCCATTTTTTCCCTAAGTCTACAGGGCAAGACAAAGGAAGCTGTGCAAATATTTGCACAGTTTTTGCTCATTGGGTTAAAACTGATTGAAGATGGGCACCTGCTCCTAGCTGCTCACAGTCTAGGCAAGGATTGCTGGTATAAAGTGGCAGCCAGTGCTGCTTAGCAGAATATTCATGACTTGGGTAAGCCTCAATTTTATAAGACCTTCAGCCATCCAATTGTCAACAAAGGGACCAAAAATACATGCTGGAGAAAAGGCAGTCTCTTTAACAAATGGTGCTGGGAAAACTGGTTATCCACATGCAGAAGACTGAATATAGATCCATATCTCTCACCCCATACTCAAATCAAATCAAAATGGATGAAAGACCTACATATAAAAACAGAAACATTAAGTCTCTTGGAAAATAAAATAGGTAGAACTCTTAAAGACATAGACATAGGCAAGGACTTTCTGAACAGAACCCCAATTGCACAAGAAATAATACCAATAATCAATGAATGTAAACATAGCAAATTAAAAAGCTTCTGCAAATCAAAGGAAATAACCAACAAAGTAAAGGGACAGAGTACAGAATGGGAAAAAAATTTTGCCAGTTATTCTTCACACCAAGGACTAATATCTACCTAGAAATAAAGAACTCAAAAACCATTAGACTGCCCAAAATAAAAGACTAAATAAAAAGGGAGGGCATTTGACATGAACAGACAGCAGGATAGTGCATGCCTGTAATGCCACCACTCAGGAGGCTGAGGCAGGAGGATCACAGTTGAATTCAAGGCCAGCCTGGTCTACCTAGTCAGCTCAGGCCAGCCTGAACTATATAGCAAGATCCTGTCGAAAGAAAGAAAGAAAGAAAGAAAGAAAGAAAGAAAGAAAGAAAGAAAGAAAGAAAGAAAGAAAGAAAGGAAGGAAGGAAGGAAGGAAGGAAGGAAGGAAGGAAGGAAGGAAGGAAGGAAAGAAAGAAAGAAAGAAAGAAAGAAAGAAAGAAAGAAAGAAAGAAAGAAAGAAAGAAAGAAAGGAAGGAAGGAAGGAAGGAAGGAAGGAAGGAAGGAAGGAAGGAAAGAAATTGACATTCTAAAAAGAAGAAATACAAATGGTCAATGGGTACCTGAAAAAGTGTGGGGCTGGGGATTTAGCTCAGTGGTAAGAGTGTTTGCTTAGTGAGCATAAGGCCTGAGTTCCATCCCCAGCACCAAAAAGAAAAAAAAGTGTTTGGTGTCTTTTGCTATTGGAGGAATGCAAATCAAAACAACACTGACATTCCAAATCTGACTCCAGAAAGAATAGCTATAATCAAGAACTCAAAAAACAACAAATGCCGGAGAGGTGTGGAGAACGAGAAACCCTTCTACATTATTGGTGGGAATGTAAACTAGTGCAACCACTATGGAAAACAGTATGGAGATTCCTCAAAAACTAAAATAGAGATATCACTTAACCCAGCTACATCTCTTCTGAGTATCTTCCAGCAAGAGTTAGACATGATACTACAGTGATACATGCACACCTATGTTTATAGCAGCACAATTCACAATAGCTAAATCTTCGAAGGAGCCTATATGCCCATCAACAGATAAAGAAAATATGGTATCTACACACAATGGAGTACTGCCCAGTCATAAAGAAAGTTGAATTTGAGACATTTTGTAGGACAATGGATGCATTTCGAGACCATAATGCCAAGTGAAATAAATTAGACACAGAAGGTTAAATGTTGCATAAACCCAAAGCATAAATAATTTAAAGAGCAAAATAAAAGACTAGTGATAGGAAGCAGGAAGATAAACTATGTGGAGATGGGAAAGAGCTATGGGAATGGGGGAGACACAGGGGTGGGAAGGGGAAGAAAAAAGTATAAAGATGAGGAATGTATGTGTCCCAGTTCCCCACAATGAATGTGTTTATTATGTAGTTCAAACATTTACTAATAAAAAATTAGAAAAACAAAAGATGGGTGGGTTTCATTTTTAGTGAGTTTTGAAGGTCTCCCTGGAGGCCAAGAAGTGAGTGTGGACAAAGGAGTAGGCTGAAAACAGGAGGGAGATGAAGGCCGGGAGCCGATGGCACTGCACAACTTTATTTCTACTTTGTTTGCAGTAATCGTCTTTGGAGGCATAATGAGAATGAGCACCCCAGTATGCAGGAACTGGTGTGCCTGGCACAGAACTAGGGATGTGTACTAGCCAGGACTGCTGGTTGCAAGGGACAGAAAAACCCAATTTTCATTTGCTTGAAAAAAGTAGGGGATTGACTGGAACACAAACTTGCAACACTAGTGTTGTATTAGTTTCTGGCATGACAAAAAACTGCTCCCTCTCTCAACTCTGCTTTCATCTGTTAGCTACACTCAGATATAACCTCTGAGTGCCAGCCAGATGGCCTCAGGTTATGGTTTACATCCAGTTGCTCCCCCTCACCCCACCCCAAGTCTCATATCCTTAAAGGTAGGGCTTCTGAATGCTCAATCTTGGAAAGTGACCTTATAGCTGACTTCCTGTTAGGAGGTGGGGTCTGGTCGGAAGAGGCAAGTCACTGAGGGAGTGGCCTGGAAGGGTTTATCTCCCTCCCAGGATCCTTCCTTCAATCTCTCTGCTTCCTGAACAGTTCTTCCTCTGCTGTGCTGTCCTACATTGGAGTCAGAGGACTATGGACTGAAACCTCTACAAATTGTGAGCCAAATAAACCTTTCCTTCTTTAATTTGTGTGTGTTGAGTATTATATCTC
Organism: Hystrix cristata; assembly: GCA_004026905.1. NCBI lineage: Eukaryota > Metazoa > Chordata > Mammalia > Rodentia > Hystricidae > Hystrix > Hystrix cristata. The sequence goes on along the minus strand of PVJO010012991.1, from coordinate 36,359 downwards.
AGTGACCAGAAAGTAAGAAAGACTTTAATACAAGAGAAGTGGGGTCATCACTATGACACTATTTAGCCATGTGGTTTGGAAACATTTGGAACTGGTTTGCAGGAGGAGTTTGGAAAGGTTTGGCAGTCCCAGCTGGAGAAGCCCTGGAAGGCTGCGAGAAAAGCTAGACAGGACATTCTGGTTGGAGCTCTGAAGTCTGGAATGCTGATACACAGGCAGACAAAGACCAGACTCAGGAGGGTTCAGTTGGGAACAAAGACTCCACTGATGGTGGGACTCCAGGCCTTGAGTGTTATTCTCTGGCAGAAAACTTGTCTGCATTTTGCTTACGTCCTAAGACTTTGTGGGAAACTGAAATTAAAAGTGGTGGACTAACTAATCTGGCAGAGGAAATTTCAAGGCAGCCTAACATTCAGGCTGTAGCATGAGTGCTGCTTTCTGCTTTAGCCAAGTTTATACTGAAAATCAGGAGCAAAAAGCCCATTTGTCAAGTTTTCAGTTTCACCAGAAAAGAAGTGCCTGCAAAGATGGAGCAGAAAAGAGGTTCGTTGCTTAAAAAAAAAAATTAACATTAAAAAGAAGCCAAGTACTTTATAACAGGACAATAAAAAAGATGCCTGAGAGTATCACAGGAACCAGCAGGACCCCAACCTTCATGGAGTGAAACTTATAAAAGTGAAAGGCTTTGCTTTGAGAAGAAGGTCCCAGGACACCCAGCTCAAGAACTGCAGCCCTGGAATTAGGTTCACGGAGCTCAGCCATCTAGGCACTCAGAAGCCTCTGCAGCCATGATTCAAGAGGGCCTGGTTACTGCTCATGCTGGTGGCAGACCCTAGTGACATTCACATGGTAATGGTTTTACAGGCATTCAGAATTCATGAGTTGTTGGGTCATGGAAGCTTCCACTCAGTTTTCAAAAGAAGGCCTGGGAGGCAAGGCAGCATGTCCCTGAGAAGGCACTACAGGAAGCTGTGAGAGGGAAGCTAAAAGTGTAGTGGAGACCCCAGGAGTTTAGAGAAACCAGGAACATAGAATATCTCAGAAAAGCCACAGGAGTAAGCAAACTCTGCCCAAGAGAGAAGCTCTGAGGGCTATTACCACCAGCAATGTTGTAAGGGAAGGACTGACCAAGCCCTTTGGAGTTGTAACTTACCACAATTTTCCCTGGATTCCAGACACTGAGAAACAGGATTCAATGTTTTCCCCGCAGGATTTCAGTCTTGCTTTGGTCTCATTGGTTTCTATTGCCCCATTCCTCCCTTTAGGAATGGCAGTGTTTACCCTGTGCCATTGTATGTCACCAGTATTTAACTTTCTTTTTGATTTTCACAGGGGCTCACAGCTAAGAATGCTTTAGATCTCACAGAAGACTTTGGCCTCAGGCAATACTGGAACTGTAAGGATTTTGGCAACACTTAGAGATGGACTAAATGCATTTTGCATAAAGAGATGCACATGAGTCTTTGGGGGACCAGGAGTGAACTGTTACGATTTATATCTAGATGCACCCTCCAAAGCCTCTTGTGCTCAAAGGGCACTTTTGGAAGGTGATTGGAATTATGGGTCTTATAGCTGACTTGGTATTAGGAAGTGGGGTCTATTTGAAAGAGGCAGGTCATTGGGAGCATGGCCTGAAAGGCTTTATCTCCCTCCCAGTCTCCTCCCTTTGCTTCCTCTTCTTCCTGGATGCCATGAGGTGAACAGTTTCTATTCTGCTATGCCCCTCTGCCATGCTGTCTTGCCTTGGAGCCAGGGGACTGGATCTGCTGGGCTATTGTGTAGGCCTGAAAGGATAGCACTCTTGGGGAAAAGCTTAGGTGGGAACAAGAATCCTGAGATTAAGTCCGAATCTGAAGCAGATATACCCTGGGCTTTTCATTTCCATAAGACAACCTATTTTGTTTGTTTGTTTAAACTAGTGTGCATAGAGTTGTCCGACATCTACAGTAGAAAGCACCTTGACTGACCTATATGAGGAGGAGGGAGGTGGTGAGCTGAATAGCAGAACCTAGAATTACAGACATCTTCATTTAATAACCTACCTGCTTAATGAACGATCGGACTTACGACCTGATGCAAATTTAAGACCCACACTAACAGGATTCTTCTTGAAAGCTACACCAGGACCCCTACTACTAGTTCTTCCATTTCTACTGGGTCATCTCCCTTACCTAGGCCTTCTACATCTCCTGATCTTAATTCTGATAATGACACTGACAAGAACTTTGAAAGATTCAGTGACTAAAATATTAGTTTGAATGTCTTCTTTTGTATAGTTCTGCATATCTTGTTTATAGAGCCTCAATTGTCTTTTTTGTACAGTATATCTTGTTTACACAGTATTATAATTTTTGCTGATTGTACTGTACAGTATTATAATTTAATATTCTTTATGCATGTAAGAATTATGCAAATAAAAGCAGTCATCAAGTTGGAGTTTCCCTTGACCGTTTCTTTGTTCTGAACAGTGTAATATACATACTACATACAAATCTCCATTTAGTGATGAATTCAGTTGATGACCTAGCACACAAATGGAAACTTGGTGGTTAAACGAGGAATGTCTGTAGTGCAGGAAAAATCAGGAAGAGACTGTAGAAGGAAGGAGGAGAAAGGGTGGAGTGGCATGCCGTGGACTATAGAGGCAAATAGGGGTTTGGGGTGACGCTTAAGGGGTTAGCAGATCTTGTGCTCATGAAGACAGGCTGTCAGTATTCAGGCCAATAGAAAGCCTGAGCGCACCACTGTATTTGGAGAATACAGGGCGAGAGGGGCAGATTAACAGGGCAGACTGGCCACTGAGGGTTCAGATGAGGAAGGCATCCTAGATAGCTGGGAGAATGGCTAGACCACAGGGATAGATGAAGGCAGGAGCTGGGAAAAGGAAGAACTTGGTTGGAATGTGGTGATTTAGGGGGGAAAGAAGTTCTACGAAGAAAACTAGAAGTTGATGGGAATATAAGTAAACTGTCCAGGTCAAGTATGTGGATTTGAGTGCCATTAATAAAGGAGAGGAAGAGGCCAAATAATGGGTTCCTTCCGAATGTGCACCTCCCGACAAACAAGTATCACATGTTTTCTCTCATATGTAGAATCTAGGGAAAATCATCAGAGGACATGAAAATACAGTTGAAACTATTATTAGAGAAGAGAAAGAGAATCAGGGAAAGGGGGAGGCCAAGGGGTGGTAATGGGAGGCAGGGATATGATCAAAGTATGTTATATGCATGCATGAAAATGTCACAATGAAACCCATTACTCTGCATAACTAATACGCGCCAATCAAAAGACAAATTGTAGCAAACAATATCTATTTCGCCCAGGTCCAGTCGTGCTAGGTATCCAGCAGTCATTGTAGACATCGAACTGATAGCATAGGCCTCTCTGGACAATTGTTATTGGTCAGATCATCTCCCACTGAAATCCTGTAGGAATCCCACTAGTGGCAACCCAACATTTTTCAAGAAATGATACACAAATACGAGATCAAATAAAATACACCCGCGAGCTCATTAGGGTGTCTAACAGGGACGTACAGAAATCAGTAAATGCTTCGTAGATCTTTAGTAGCTGGCTCTGCCGGGCCAAAGGGGAGCGCAGCGAGGGGACTGCGCGGTCCGCGACTCCTCAGGGGTGCTCGGCTGGAGACCGAGCAGCAGCGAGATCTGGAGACTCACAGCCGGATGTGGTGCGCGCCGGAAGAGAGGCTTGGGATGGCAGGGGCGGGGTGGCATGATGGCAAGGATCAGGGCAGTTTGGGTCCACACGGCACCCAGCGGACTCTAAACGCGCGCTCCCGTCTGGACAATGGAGTCGGCGGGCGCCTCGCCAGACTCGCAGCCCCAAAGCACCCACGCCCGAGCCGGGGTTCGGCCGGCCAGCGTCCCCGGGCCTCGGCGCGCGTCCGCGCACTCCCTGATCCCAGCAGGGCTTTGTGAGACGCGCAGGGCCCTGCGTGTCGGCGGCGCGGCCCCGGAGCGCTCGGAGCGCGCATGCTTTCGCCCGCCGGGAGCTCTGCCTCCCGCTCGTCTCCGGGGCTGCCTCTGGCCTCTCCGGGGGCCTCCGCTCCCGAACTCCTCGGTGCGCGTGGTCCCCGCCAGCCCGCACCGCTCCGCGGTCTCCAGGGCTAAGCTCGAGGGCGACCCGCGCGTGGCGGGCCGAGCTCGGAGTGGGCCGAGGTCGGCAGGGGGCGCTGTGGCTCCCTGCACAGGCCGATGCGCGCCGCCCTCGCCGCGCCTCCCGCCGGGACGAGCCGCCAGCGGGCGGCGAGAGGGGCGCGCGGCGGCGGAGCCTGGGCCGGGACCATGATTGGTGAGTGAGGAGCTCGGCCGGGCCAGGACCGCTACCGGGGCGGTTGCCTTTGGCGCTGAGCCGCGCGGAGGCTGGAGGCGGGAGGGCGTCGGGGTCCCGTGTTGGGAGACGGGGGTGTCCCAGCTGCGCGGGTGGGAAGGCTGGGGCGCGCTTCCAAGCATCGGGTCTGAACCCGGCGACTGCGCTCCCTCCTCTGTCCCTGCGCTAACCCCAGTCCCACACTCGCGCCCCTTCCCAGGTCACTCCCCGCGCGCCCGGATCCCAGCCCCCGCGCCCCCTTTCCGAGCTCGGCGCCGTCGGACGCAGCCAGCAGATCCCCCGCGCCCTCCCCGCGCCTCACCCTCGCCTCCGCCTCCCTCCGCCCCGGGCCTCTCGCGTCTCCAACCCCAGCGCCGCGCCTAGCCGGCCGAGCCTTCCTCCTCCCAGTGCCACCACCCCCGCCAGCCCGGTCCCATTCAGCCCCTGCGCTCTCTCTGTCGCCGAATTCCAGCTGGAATCCGAGCTCCCGGGATTCCCTTCCCGGGGAGTCCCGAGCCAGCTCGCCTCCAGGTAAGAAGCCGGCCACAACTTCGGGGGCCTTTTCGGGGGGTGGGGCCCGAGCCCCTGGGCAGCTACCTGCTGTCCTGCTGCTCCGGGGGGTCTCCGAGTGGCCCCTCGGCGGGGCCACTCGGCGCGCGCAGGTTCACCTTCCTGAGAGCTCAGGTTAGGACCGTGTGTTCAGACCCCACGGTGTTGCTTTTGCTGGCGAACTTGTACGTGTCGCGATTTGTCTTTGTCACACGCAAAAAAAAAAAAAAGAAAGAATTGGCTTGAGCAGGTTGCTTTTCTTAGCGGCAACAGCTGGCTTTCAAGTTGTACCTCTGCATGTAATGGTAAAGGATTAGCGGTGCGGGAGGACATGAAGCCATATTTTCCCGCTTCAGCCTTCGGGTTGCGAAAGAGGCATGGTGAGGAATGAGACTCTCCCCATCTGGGTGTGCAGTGTCTGTGAAAAGGCAAGGATGCGCATTCAACAAGTACAATCAAGAGGGATGTGGAGTCAGATGGGGTGTGAATGCAGAATGTGGGATGGATGGCCCGGGGGGACTCTGGGAGAGTTCCACAACTAGGGACATCTGTTGCGCTTTGCAGTAGGCCCGAGGTGTACCCCCGGTGGGAGCAGACAGTGCAAGCCCAACCAGCCACCTTTCCAACGGAAGTGACTGCGTTGGGGGCTTGGCAGCAGCCCCTCCTCCTCAAAGGTATCGGGGCCCAGCCCGACATCTGTGGAAAGAGGGTTTAAAGCAGATGGCTTGGAAAGCCTCCTGGTCCCTGGAGAGCGGTGGGGATGCTTGGTGACAGCCTGAAAGCCAGTGTGTGCATCCACCCCATCCCTTCTCAAAGCTTTCCTTAAGTCTTGGATTGAATTAATTGCCTACTTCAGAGAAGGAATTGTAGGAGGTACTTCTCTTTCACGTTTGGCTCCTGGCCAGCCCACCCCTGCTGATACCCTGGGAAGCTACGGGCGACCAGGAACAGGGTGGGCCACCAGGCCTTCAGGGCACAGGACTCTGAGCGTTTGTGGAACTGACCTATCTATGACTCTTTCATCTATTGATCCGCTTGACTAGTAATTAGCTTAGTCTTCCTTTACCATTGATTAGGTAAGTAATTAGCCTTGGACAGATGCACAATAGTGTCCCTCTGAGTGTCCGCAAGTTCCCGCGGGCATCACCCTGCTCCACACTGTGGTGCGCTGTTGACTGTCCATTGGCCAGGAGCATTTTCAGGGATGGAGAGGAGCCATCTCTGTGGTCCCAGGACCAGCCTAGCAGCCCCTGCCCAGTATTTTACTCAGTGTTTGTTGAGTAAGAGAATGGATTTCCCGTCTTGAGTCAGTCTGAGTCTACAACCCGTTTTCCCAATGTATTGCACATTTTTCAAACTGTCGCTCTTAAATTCAACAGATTCGAATGTATAAAATCTCACTAGACAAGCTCATTTTGGGGGAGGGTGGCAAAGGGTTCAGTAGACGAGTCAGGCTCTGATAGCCGGGTCTGTCTGTGTCTTCAGCAGGGACTCCAGAGTTTCCTGAAAGGAAGTCAGTTATTATGCTTATCCCAGACGCGGGCATGGGAGTGCGATGGGCACCCTGAAGAAGTAGTGAAGCTGCCTGTGGGAGTCGAGTCCACCACAGCTTGACCTGTAGGTCCCTGTGGGGAGGCTGGTATTTGGGGACACGCTTTGGTCTGTCAGAGGTGACCGTGCCCCAGTGGCGGATGGTCAAAGTCCAGCTCTTCTGTGGAAGGCCATCCTGAGAGAGTACAGCTGGAAGTTGGGGCCAGGGGTGCCCACACCCCCTTTTATAGGAATCTGGGTGAGGCTAGACTTCAGTGGCTGTGGGAAGCTGCACTGCCCCTGGCTGTCACAGGCTTATCTTTATTACCCAGACTCTCTCTGTCTTCAGGTCTGGCTGGAACCCAGAATTCCTGCAGCTGGCGAAAATCTGTTTTCTAGACCAAGTTTAATTAATGCCTGCAGTTTGTGAGTGAGAGAGAAGAGGAGGAGGGGAAAGATACCCCTATGTGGAGGGGGCAGGGGAAAGGATGGGAGAATAGTTGAGGTCTTAGGGAGTTCTGGGGCCTAGAACCTGCTCAGGCACAAGACTCTTGGTTGGTGGGGAAGGAAGTGTGCTCACATTCTGGTGTAAGGCCATTACTACTAGGAGCAGAGTTACTGCTATAAACAAAACAGCTTACTAGGAGCAGAGTTACTGATATAAGCAAAACAGCTCCACAAAGACCTGAAAGAAGGTTTGATGAGTCCACCGTTCTGGTTTTTAGAAGGCCAGAAAAGCCAGTCAAAAGTTGGGCTTAGCAGAGTTGGAGGGCACTGAGCTGTTTTAAGTTTCTATGGGAAGACTGTACCCCTTTGGGAACAGTGGCTTGAGCCACGCTGGTCTGGGATAAGACCTCAGGGAGCCACCTCACGCCTTCTGCCAAAAGGAGAATCAGCTCGGAGGGTCTGTGCACCTGCACTTAGTGAATGAAGCAGAGGGGAAAGCCTTCTAGTAGGATGGAGGGCCGCTTGATAGGAGCAGCTTCTTGGGGGCCCTTCTTGGACCTGCTAGGCAGCCTGACAGGTAGGACAGAGCCCAGTGAACCACCCCCCACCCCAACCTGGAACTACCATAGACAGCCCTGAGGAGCCTGTGAACCCAGAATGAATTTCAGGGTCTGCTCAGTGTCCAAAAAGCAAGAAGGCCATGGTCATCTAACTGAACCACAGACCCCTGCCTGCTTTCTGCTTGTGTAACCTGCAGGCTCCTCTGACCCTTCTTGGACTTTGGTTGGAGAAGCCACTGGCTTTGGTAAAAAGATCAATCTCTAATAAAGCGTGGACCAATCCCAAGAGCATGGAAGAAGTTAATGATTAAAAGGCACTGGAAAGGAATTGGACAAATCCTTTGTAATTCCTTCATGAAGCTGCCTTTACTGCTTCTTCTAGGCTGGGTCGTCGTGCACGTATGCACCCATCCCTCCACCTCTCCCTCCCTGTCCCCACCCATCTGCACATTGGTGGGGCCACCTCAGTACTGGGAATTCTATGCTGGAGGAGAGTTTGGGACACTCAGACTTCTTGAAATGGAGACTGTAGGAATTTTAAAATTCTCTTTATATTTGTGTGGCCATCTCCCCAGTGTGCACATTCATGTTTTTGTGTGTGAAGCAACTTTTTGTCACCTGTTGGCCACCTTTTGTAACTTTGTATGACCGGCTTCCTTAGGGAGAGTGATAATCAATAGCATAGAAACCAGGGCTTTAAAAAACAGACTAAAATAAAGTTCTTGCGCTGGTTTTGACTTCCCCATTCACTCCCCTTCTACTCCATTTCTGATTGTGGAGAGGGCCGTCATTTATATCACATTTACAAATAGTTTGAATGCTGTTTGTCTTACCCCTCAATTATCTGGAGACACAGTCTTTCCAACCAACAAAACCACAGCTTGCTTCCTAAGCCTACCTCATTCTTGATCCACCATCAACCTTCAGAGGTCTTTGGAGAGACAATATCACTTTGAATGTTTTTAACTATAAAATAAAATTAAACTCTTGCTTGCTAATTTGTCATCTGCAAATATAGGAGAATCTGAAGTTAGGATAAAAAAGATATTTACTGTCTTTTGTTAGCTCTTTATGCTTCTAAAATGAAACAAGCAATTGGATTACAGTAGAAAAAAGTTATTGAAGTTATAGCAGAAGTATTTAGAATCTAAGAAATAATTCACTGTTATGCTTTAAATATTGTTACTAAAACTTGGAGAGATATAAACCTAAACTTTCTTAAAAGTATAGACAAAGAAGCATAGAAATTTTGACAAGTACAAATTGTTAAGTATGGAAATTTTGATCCCAATTATTTTACTGAAATACATTAATTATTATGATCTTACATTATGTTTATACAGTACCTTACCATATATATAGGCAATGATGGCCTTGATCTTGTTTGATCCTTCTAACAAGTCTGGGATCTACCTAGAATGGAGAAATGGGACTTCGGGGGTTTAAAAGGCTTCCCCTAGAATTCAGATCTCTTGGAGTGTGAATTACTAAGAATAAACTTGGCTATTCCTGCTACAGTTATTTGATAACCAGATGTGGTTACATAGTTATATGAAAATTACAGGTAGGCTCTGGTTTAGAGGTAAAAGTAGATACTGGTTTTCTTTAGCCTATTGTGCAAGTCCAACAAACAAAAGCAGTGTATGTGTTGGGCACAGAAACTCCCAAACCCCCTGGAAGGCTTCCTCAGGGTTTGTGGGTGTCAGAGGTTCTCTGTTAATGACTCCCTAATACTAGAGTGCCTATGTTTGTTTGTGCATTTAGCCCAGCACAGTGGTTAAGAGTGTAGATCCGGCCTGTCCAACCAGTGGCCCACGAGTCAGGCATGGCTGTTGCAAATTCCAAAGCCAGATTGGCTTTGAATCCTGGATCTGCCATCACTAGCCTTGTACCCGTGCGCAACTTACTTAACTTCTCTGTGCTTTAGCTTCTGGATTTGTAAAATTGGGTGATGATAATATCCGATGGTAATGCTTAACGATTTGTGAGGCTGACACAAGGTAATATATATGGGGGCTTACAACAGTGTCTAGTACCATGGCCTGTGCTTTTAAAGTGTTAGCTGCTATTGCCGTTCATTCACTCTTCATAAATACATTCTAGGTCAGCCAGCTGCACTGAAGTGATAAATACAGGATAATAAACAGAACACATATGGTCTCCGTCCACATGCAGCGAAGGATTTTATTCTTACAGTCTCAGCGAAGGGTGGGTGTGACAATGCTGATGCATTTCCAGGCACTCGCTGGTTCTGGAGCACCTGCCATGGCCTTGAGAGGCTGGGCTGTAGTCCAGAAGGGGCTGAGCAGGGTAGAGGAGAGAAAGGGGAGCTGATGATCTTCTGCTGGTATGTACTGGTGTGATGTGACCTTGCCTGCCAAATGAAGCACTCATTTTGACTCTGTCTGACACAGGCTGGTGCTTAATATTTTAACTATCTTTCTTTTTTAGAGGGGGTGCTGGGGATCGAACTCAGGGCCTTGCGCTTGCTAGGCAAGTGCTCTACCCCTGAGCTAAATCCTCAGCCCCTTAGCTATCTTTCTTGACCATGGGTTGTACGTGTGACAAGAGAACATAGACTCAGTCTTTACTTACCCAATGTAGCGGTGCTGTTCGTCCCAGTTGGCAGACTGCTGCCCTGAGTGCTCTTTAGACAGCCTCAGAAGCCCCTGATACCACCAGAGACCTAGTTCTCAGACTGGGGACCAGAAGAGCTGCAGCTGTGGGCAGATAGGAGACTGGCCAGTGACAGGAAGCCAGCCCTGCAGGTTTCCCATGTCTGCCATAGCCAGAACCTTCTTGACCCGACAGGCTATGTCAATAGTCCTGCAAAAGGCATTCCTGCCTCCTGCCTCACTTGCTCTGTGTATCCTACAGAGAGGCTCTGTCACGACAGACTGCCCGACTGGTACCTGCGGTCACCGAGCTGGCACGGGCCTTGGCAGTGGCTGTGGACGGAGAGCCTGTCTGTGATCACTGCTTGGGAACTGGAGCGCTTGTCTGCCCCTTTGAGCATGGTTAGCACACCCTGGACTCTACCCTGGGGAAACCGGTCTTCAGTCTCCTTAATGGGCACCCTGCTTATTTTTATTCACTTTTTAACTACTGTAATTCAAGATGAATGAGGTTTTGTCTGTTTTTTTTAAAACAAAGAAATGGCGGACGATGCCGCTCTTTTGTGTGTAAGCAGAATTGAATTAAAGGGGAACATCTTTTCTCTGTTTTACAGAGAGCTCCCCCAGGTACTCTAACTTATCTGGTTCCAGTTGCCTCTTGATTTCCCACCCGGATCCTCACTTGTCGCCAATCTGTCTGTCTCCATCCCAATCCCTAATGGAAACACAGACCTGAAAAATCAAAGCTTGAGCATTTATGGTCAAAGGTCATGGAATAGATGGTTGATTTTTTTTTTCCTTTGGCTCCATCTTCAAGGTGAAAAATTACTGTCTTTTTGAAAAGTGTATTTTAGGAGACAACTAACGTCAGCAGGCAGGAAGATCTAAGAAAGCCAGTCTCATCCATGCTCACGTAATTTTCAGCATTTCTAAGTTAGCAGCGTATGATTTTTGATTTTCTCCTTTTGTGTGTCTTGCTCTAATGACTGCTGATTATCTTGAGGCAGCTGCATTAATTGATGGTGTTTAACCAGTCTACTTACAGTAAGTAATTGCAGTCAGCTTGGCTGAGGATAGTGCATTCTTTTTAGTTGCTTTTAGCTTGGGAAGTGTTTACTCTGGGAGCTGAAAGCCAGAAAGGGAGTCAGCAACTCCTTGCCCGCGCCAGCCTGTAGCCCAACACTTACACTCCCCTGAGACATCCTGTCATTGAAGCATCTGTCCTCCTGCATTCTTGTGCAAATCGTCTGCTCATGGGCCTGTCTCCTGCAGGGCGAGGCCCCACCCAGCTCCTCATAAACAGACCTCCCTGAAGGCTGGGTGAATGAATGATCAAAGATGCAAAGCATGTCAGTTTTGAGTGTGTTCAGCTGCAAGTAACAGAAAGCTGTGCCTGGGGCTTAGGCAAATAAGTGTTTGTTTTCCTTAAGTAACAAGATGCCTGAAGATAGGAGGTTGCTGGTGTTAGTTTCAGCAGCTGATGTCTGGACTGACACTTCTGTTATTCTTTTTCCCCTTTTCATGCTGGCAAAATGTCTGCTTTAGAAAGGAGGAGCTGCCTGCCACAGGCACTGGTACCTTTTGTCAGGAAAACAGACATTTTCCCCAAGACACCAAGCAGATCACTGTGATCACTGCTTTGGGAACTGGAGTGCTTCTCTGCTTCCTTTGAGTGTGCTTAGCACACCCTCCACTCCACTCTAGGGAAACCGATATTCAGTTCCCTTCATGGGCACCCTGCTTATTTTTACTTGTTTTTAAACCTATCAAAATTCAAGGCCCCAACATTTCAAGGCCAGAACTGCATCACATGGTTGCTCCCAGCTAAAAGGTCTGTGTGAATAGTTAGCAGGGCACATTAAGGAAGGCTTGTTGGCGAAACAAAGGAATCAAATATATTTCACTACTCAAATATGGCAGGGATTTAATTTTTGTTTCCACAAATCCCGGCTGGCTGTGCCCGAGGGGTGTATGTGTGGGTGGTATGCTTTCCTCTAAGACATGATGTAGGGACCCTGGCTGCTAAAACTGCTGTGCCCATTTGCCCCAGTCACTGGAAGAGGAGGGAACGTGGAGGCCAGTGTATGGCAGGATTTTGTGGGCTACTCTCAGAGGTGAGAATTACTGCCCCAGACATTCCACTGGCCACACCTCCCCCAAGGAAGCTGGGACATGCCGTGTAGTCACGTGCCTGGGGGGAAGAGGAGATGGTTTCATTATTACTCCAGCCTGAGCCCCATGGTCCCCTCCAAAATTAAGATCCTCTTAACAAGGAAGAAGGAATAAAACTTGAGGGACAACCATTGTTAGGAAAGACAGTGCTGAAAAGGCTCCGGCCATAAGCCGTGTCCAGCCCCAGGAGAGCACCTGTCCTAAATCCCTGCTCTATTTCCACCTTTGGAAGCTGGCCAGAAGAGTCAGGAGGAAGATGGAAGGTCCTCATTGCCCCTCTTTTTTGAGCCAGGGCAGGAAAAGGCTTGCAGTTCCCCGAGGCCAGAGGAGCCTGTGAGAGTCTGTAAGTCCGTCGGGTGCCCACCCAGCATCCCAAAGCTTTTCATTCTTTCCAGTCCCCACCTCATCTCACGTCTGGAGAGAAGAGTGACATCTGAGTCCCACTCTAATTCTTTGAGAAGTGTTTTGCTACTATTTCCTGTTAATGTCTCTAGTAGACATTGATGCGTGATCCATTGATCTGTTGGGTTTTAGTGCTTTATTCTTCAGTTTGTTGTAAGTTACAAAAACAGATGCCTCTCGATCCACAGTGTCCATCTTTGTTTCCTTCCTTCCTTCCTTTCTTCCCTCCCTCCCTTCTTGCTTCCTTCTTTCCTTCCTTCCATCCTTCTCATCCACACCTGCCGAGCACTGCTGCTCATTCTGCTCTGTCCCGTCAGCCTTTGGGGAGGTGGGCAAGGAAGCAGTAGTATTGATGAGTATTGTGGAGGAGCAGGCCCTGGGGACTCATGTTGTTTAAAATTAGAGGACATCACCCAGCCTTGATGTCAGAGGCTTTCTGTGGAAGGTGGCATTTGAGTTCATTGTACAGAGAAGCAGGAATTAAACAGATCAGGAAGGTGCCTGGGCCAAGACAGTAAGATGGGAACAGGCACCAAGTGCTGAAAGGGGCCTGCGAAGTTCTTGTAGTGCGGTGTGCCAGTGCGGGGCGGTGTGGTGTGGCCACACACTCATGCAGCACTGCAGTGCTCAGGGCCCAGGGTTCCCGTGGTGGTCAAGGCCGATAAGGACACAGCCCCAGTGCAATTCAGGGCCAGGGCCTGGGCCTGGGTAGGGAGGGGCGAGGCTGCAGAGGGACTTGGGCCAGAGTCTGAGGAAGGCTTCGTTGCTCTTTAGGACCCTGCTCTGAAGGGTTTGCTGTTGGAAGCTGGCGAGAATGTGGGCCTGGTCGCTTGCGCCATCACCTCTCGTGCCCTGTCCCTGTGTCCCCTGGGTCTCCGATTCTCGTCTGGTCCTTTGCCCAGGCATTACTCAGGCTGTAAATATAGTGTGGCACAAGAGCATGGGCATGAAGTTAGTGAGGAAAACTGGAACTGTCATCATGTATCGGGATGGTTGTCAGTGAGATTTTTGATGGAGCACTTTCTTGGAGCCCTGGGGATGAAGTTCTAAAGTTGGCTTACAATGTTTTTTCACCTAGATTCATACCAGAGGCTCTGGCCAGTCACTAGGAATGTGTCCCGATTGTGCCTGTTCTCCACCCCCATCTCAGGCTCCCCCAGAGGCTCACTGAAGTAGATATTTGACCCCAACGCCCACTAAGAACCGCTCACTCGGCCACAGGCTGGGCAGAGTGCAGAGGATGGGCCGTCTGCGTGGGGTCCATTAGAAGCTGGCCTGCGGTCCCTCGGCGCTCATGTCCCACATGTGGTGGGAGACTCCAGCCAACCGTGGCGAGCCCCACCTGAGGTAGTGCACTCTGTCCTTCCTCCCCCTGGGGAAGTGAGGCTGAGCCAGGGTCCAGCAAGGCTGCCAGTTCCCCTCACGGTGATGAATGGCCCGGGGTGGTTTCCTTCCTTCTGCCTCCCAGCTGCTGTGTGTTACTCTGAACTTGACAGTGCAGAGAAAAGAATCTTTCTTCCAGTCTAAGGCAAGGGCTCGTTGAACGGCTTTTTGCTTCAAGGTGGGTTATTCTGAATCCATAGACAAACTCTGATCAGTCTGATGGTATTTGTTGAATGCCTTCTTGGTCTAAATTCTGTAGGAAAAGTGAATAATAATGAGACTGAGAAAGATCATTACTGTCCTGAGTCCTTCCCAGGACATATCTCATTGAGTTCCCTCCATGGTGCCACGAGGTAGGTAATGTCACATTCTGTTAGACACGAGAACAGGGGCTTGGGGCTGATTTGGTTTCCTGCCCCTAGCTTCTGTAATTGTACTTGGCTTGGAGTAGATGCTCCGTGAATATTTGTTGAATAAATAAATGAAATTGTCACTTACATGTAAGGCAACAAGAAATCCTTGCCTGAGCTGGTAAGTGGTGGAATAAAAGGCCTAGATCTTGGGGAACACTGCCGCATCGCCCTGGCATGTAGTTGAGGGTAGTGCTGTAGGAGGATCACAGCCTACCCAGCCTCGTGATCTGACTACATGCGGCACAGTCTTGGCAAAGCCCCCCAGTTGTATAACCAAATGTCAAGGTCCAGAAGGTTGGAGGGTGTCTTCTTGCTGCCAGTGTCTTGTCATCACTTGAAGGCAAGAATACGCAAGAGTGTATCCAGCAACAGCCTGAGAGTGGCATTTCTACAACACCACCTTCATCCTGTCAACCATGTGTTCCAAAACTTGCTGTGGCTTCTACTCCTACGGGAACCTAGAATGGCCCCAACCAACCTCCACCCTGTTGCCTGATGAGGCCTGTCTGTCCTCACCGCACAGAGGGTGGGCTTCGCACAGAGGGTGGGCTTCAGCTGCCTGCCCCATCCCCTATGCACACTGATTGTCCTCAGAACGCCCGTGCACTTCAGGGGGGCCCACCGACGCCCCTTTACCCTTGTATTTCACGCACTGCCTCTCTCGTGCTGCCCTCTCTGGTCATGTCTCCACACAGTACACCTCACTTCCAGCCCCAGGCCCCGACAGCCTCAGTGTGTGTGTTGCATTTTCCCCTGTGTTCCTGGAGCCCTGGGCTCTGCAGGTGGGTGGGGTGACCACTTAGTGGGACACAAGGTCCCTCTCTTTAAGCCTGAGCAGTTCCACTGTTATCTAAATTACACATCAGGTCCCATGTTGTCTTGAGTTTTGAAAGGGGATACTGTTTCAAAAACACTGGTCTCTTTATAATTTATCGTGTGCCTGCCTTGTGAGATCTTGTTTAACTGCATTGCTTAAAAATAATTTAAGTAGAGTTGACAGCCTTTTCCCCTGATTAAAAAGTAGTATAGCTTGTTTAAGAAAACATGAGACATGCAGAAAAAGATAACTGAGAAATTAGTCTTCCGGGAACCTACCACCTTCTTGATGAATAGTAAGGCAGTCTTCCATCTTGCAATTGGTTTTAAAGAAAATTAAGATTACCTATAACCATTACAGCCATAATCACTGATAGCATGTAGAGGATATTGTCTGTTTCCAGTATTTTTCCTTGGTTTTTCCCAATTGTTATTTTTTAAGTAATAATTATTTAAATTTGTTTTTTTTAAATTATCACTAGGTTCAAAATTCTGTAGAGTATACAAATAAAAAATCCCATTCCCACTTTTGTTTCAACCACTTGGCCCAGTCTCTGTAACATATCCCTAATTTTTATAACATAATCATGATCACATTGCTTGTGTTGTATTGTAGCCTGCCTCTGGTGTAACTGTATCACGTTTTCCTCCTGTTACTAATCTGTTTTTTCAGTTGTGCACAATATATTATACTGGCATTAAAAATATGTGTAGATACTGACAGGTATTCTCACTCCACAATCAAGATGACCACTGTTAATTTGGGGGCAGTAAGCATACATGTTTTCTGAAAATTTACGTATACATGCCAAGATACGCATATATGAGTTTTAGTAAGATGATACTGCTTCTTTTGCTCTTTCTCTTTTGTTTTTAACTTGGCAATATTTCTTGGAGGTTTGTTCATATCCATACCTAAGCCCATCTCTTTGTTTTTTAAAGGCTGAATCGTGTTTCCTTATGTAGACTAACTAATTTTCCAGCCATTCCCCTATGGATGAATGTCTCAGTTGCATTCGAATTTTTATACTGACTTCTAATGCTTTGTATCCAGGGGGGAACATTTTTGTTGGGTAGATACCCAGAATACTACTTCATGTGGCAAAAGCTGTATGTTTGTTTTAACACAAATGTGTGTGTTTATTGTCCCCTTTCACAAACACCATTTTTGTTAACCCTGTCACCAAGAATGGGTGAAAGAATTCATTCCCCAGAGACTAATAGTCACAAGAGATAATCTTATTGTTTTTTGCCAATCTGAAAGGTGAGATATTTCATCTCACTTTAAAAGTGTATTTCTCTCCATCCTAGTTTCTTAAGCAAATGCCGTATGTATACACATTTAAGCAAAAGAAAACAACTTGGGGATTTAGCTCAGTGGTAGAGCGCTTGCCTAACAAGTGAAGACTCTGAGTTCGATCTCCAGCATCCCCCTATCAAAAAAAAAAAAAAAAAAAAGAAAAGAAAAGAAAAGAAAGAATAAAGTTGTTGAGTGCATGGTTCTGTATCCTTTTTTCCCTTGCACAACAGATCAGGGACATTTCCCCTTGTCGTCACATTGTTTTCAGAAGCTCAGTTCCAGGTCTCCATCCTGCTGAACTATTGCAGATTACCTGGAGTGTTCTGTATTTGTTTTTGTCCTTGATCTCCAAAGATCCTGGAAACGACAAGTAATGTGAAAGAAAGGAAAGCAGAGGGAACACACTCTCCCTACAGAGTTGGCGTGGGAACTATCCAGGAAGCAGAACCAAATTAAAATCTGACTTAGATGTTTGTCAGGGCTCATCCCATAGGTAATTGGTGGGGAGGTCCCTGAAATACCACCACAAGCTCTGGTTCCATATGGACAGTCTGTGTTAAATGTTAGGAATCTAGACCTGCTTTCTGTGTCCAGCTATGAAAAGTGCCTGGCTTTGTTTGTTCTTGTTTTAGACAGAGGGACTGGGAAGGTTTCAGAGCATTTGACATTGGCAGAAACATGGAAGACATAGTGTGGGGTAGTGGAAGTAGCATTAAAAGGGCGCATCCGAAGAGCTGGCTTCAGATTCTAGCTCTTCCCTGACTAGCTGTGTAAACCCAGAGAAGACACTCAACCTCTTGGGTCTCCTGGGGTCTGTGTGGTGCAGATGACCAGGGTGTGAGTTTGGAAAGCATGGCAGAGAATGGGCTAGCACCAACTCTAGAGTAAAGAACTCTCTAAGAATTAGCACCTTCTAATAATGAGATTGACTATGTGCTGCCAGTTTTCAGAAATGTTCTGACAGTCAGTCAGCTCTGTCACAGGCTTTGCTCATTAGTGGGGACAGGACACACTTGTGGGCAGGTGTCACATGGCTCAAGGTCAATCAAAAGAAATAGCCGGCCAGTCAGTCAAACATGGTCATTTGATTAAGTAATGATAGTCCTGAGAAGTGTCATGAAGGAGAAAGACAGGGTGACTTGAGAGTGTTAGACAGGATGCAGCTGTTTAAGGGGAGTTCAAGGGCAGCTTCCTTAAGAAGGCAACCTATGAGCTGAGATGGAGGAACAATCAGGAGTCAATAGGGCAAGAAATGTGGAAGGATCGAGAGGCCGCATGCTGACTGCGGAAGGCATAGAGGGTAAGTGCTGGTGGCTGTAGTGAGCCTCTGCTCTGCCCATTCATCTCTTCATTCATTCAAAACATGCTGGTTGAGCAACTTTAATGGACCAGCCACGTTCTTAATGGTGGGGATGCCAATGTAGAATGCAAGATTGGCGAAGTTCATAGCTTCATGGAGCTCACTATTACAGCATAATAAGTCATCCAAATTTGGTGCCTTAAAATAGCCTTTGTTTCACTGTTGTCCTCATGGTCTGGAGATTGGACCCAGCCAGGTATTTCCTGCTCAGGTGTCTCACAGAGTAATTATTGAGGTCATAACTGGTCTGCAGTCATCACTCCCATGTCTGATGCGTGGGCTAGGAAGACTCAAACAGCTGGGGGTTAGGACAGCTAGGGCAATTAGGCATCCCTATCTCTGGTGACCTCTTGTGTGGTTCTCCAGCATGGTGGCTTCAGGGCTGCGTTGTAAGTAACAGACAGAGAAAGAGAAGAGGGGAGAGGGGAGAGACACAGACATATGGTGAATCTGCACTGACTTTGCTAACCTGTCCTTAGAGGTTATGTAGCATCATTTGTACAAGTTTGTTCACCAAGCAGTTCCACAGGTTTGTTCAGGGAAATTTAGAATCTTCTCGTGATGGGAGGTGTCATAGTTTGTAGACAGACTTTAAAACCACCACACTCTCATTCTGTTCTCTGAGCATTTCAGCCCTGGCTTCAAACCTACCTGCCTTTCTCAGCCCTCCAGAGTCCTCCCAAAAAGGTAATCTAATGACCTTAGGTGGTGACTCCAAAGTGTCTTTTGAGGCCCTCGCCTTCCTCCCCTGCCCCAGGCAGCTCTAAAGAGACAGAGATTTCTCCACCTCAGGTTCTCTTGGGAAGGGTTGATGTCCCTTGTAGACTGGTACTCCAGGCAGCTGACCCACTGCCCTGACTAGATGTGCATGGACACAGATCCTATGCCTCCAAGGTGCAAGGCTCCTCTGTGGAACTTAGAGCTGTCAGGAATCAGAAGGGCACAATGTTAGGGCTTCTGGTAAAGCTGGATGAACAATAGGGTCTTATAGGCAATGGTTGGTTGACAGCTCTAGCACACTATAGGAAACTGTCAGAGGGCCAGGGAAAACTATGGAAGATAGTTCTTTTAGGAAGATTATGTTGTGTTTTAAAATTAATCCATTAGAATGCTTTATTTTACAGAAGAAGCCTTCCAGGTATGTCCCCATCTCAAAGAGAGAAGCATCAATGTCTATCCTAATTGAATCATTTATACCAAGACTAGTGATTGGCAGTCTGTGGTTAATTATCACAAAATTAGTGGGCAGAATCAGCTTCCTGTGATTAACAGAGTTCACAACACTAAGTATCAAACACAATCTACAACAGTCTTCCCACTGTGGTTTCTCGTACCACGCAAAATGGCACCCAACCAATAACTCAGCAAACCTTGAAAGATGGCTACTGAAACAAACCTCTGCACTACGCAGGATGCCCTGTTTATAATGCATACTAAGAAATTCAATTTATGTTGATAGCACAGAATAAGAACTTGCTTAAGTTTAAGTTTATGGAAACAGGTAAGTAAATGGGGTCACAGCCACTCATTCAAAATGACTTATGTCAACAGCTTCTTCCCCCAGATTTTTCATTAAATACCATAGAACTTGAGTCTTGTGCTTCATTGCAACTTTAACCTAAACAGAATCGAAGTGCTGGAGCTTACAACAGGGTTATTTACCACTTTATTGGCAGGGAGCTGGAACTAGATAACAGTTCATATTCCTTCCCAAACTAAACATGTAGGAGTCTATGTTACAGCACTCTTAGCCCTATCTGTCAAAGGAGCCCCCCCCCAAAAAAAAAAACAGTTTTAAGAGCTTGTGCTGAGATTTGGATTAGGGTCCTTGGCTCTCAGCACATGTGGGGCACCTTGAGGTCTGCCACATCAGCCCTTCCCCAGCCTACCCAACAGGTGGCTCCCACGCTTGAGCCCCGCCATGGGCAGAAAACTCGTGTCGTGCTGACACCCACACTGCCAGCCTCCCACTGAGTATTTTAAGACCCTGGAGTTCCTACCCACTGGCACTGGCAGCGATGATGATCTATAAAGTACCTAGTGTCCCAGTCCTTATCTTGATCAGGTCGCAGAATGGGCCAGCAGTGAGCACAGGGTTTTGCCACCGCTCTGTAAGTCAATGTGCTCCAACTTAAAATAGTACTCATCAGGCAAAAGGCCTTGCATCAGCAGACATGTGTGGGCAGGTATGAATGTTACCATATTCATATCCATCCAGAGCAAAATCTCATCTCTGAGGGGTACTGTTAACACGGAAGTGCAAGTCTAAGAGCTGGGTGTGGTGGCGCAGGCCTCTGATCCCAGCATTCTGGGAGGCTGAGGCAGGAGGATCACAAGTTTGATCACAGCCCAGGCAACTTAGTGATTTGTCAAGACTCTGTCTCAAATTTTTTTTAAAAAGGGCTGGGAATATTGTTCAGTGTGAAGGCCCTGGGTTCACTCCCCAGTACTACCACCAAAAAAGAAAAATGTAGGTACCAGAAGGTCTTGGCAAACTGTGCTTTCGTGCGTGCCTGATTCACATTGCACATTTGTGATTCTCAGGGCTTTGTAAGGTTCTTTTACTTTGGAAAATGTGACTTTTATCACACAAGTCTTCAACATGCAACACCAGCTTTTCCAGTTTTACAGGCTGCGTATTTAATCCTCTTGTGTCTTCCTTGACATTTTAAGAAACTTTTAATTGATATAGTTTGCTTGCAAAATAAAATTTTAAAAAAAAGTTGTATTTTTAACATGGCTTTGTGGTGAGTAAATCATGCCAAGTGCATGTTCTCCTTTTTGTTGAAGTACTTAGAGTTGGTCTCGACATTCTAAAATAAGAATGTCAGTTTCAGATATAGCTACTTCTAAAATTTAAGAAAGAGCAATGTAGAAGAGTTGGTGGAACACGGACTTGTTCCAAAATACCAGAAAAAATAACTAAAGAGTACATAAAAGCAAAAATCCTGGCTTGGTGAATTAGTTGTTTCAGGCTGTTCTGGCCTTGAAAAATCATCAACCACTTTGACAACGTTGTCCTGGAAAAACACACTTCAAAGGAGAAAGTGGTTGGAACGTATAGTTCACAAATGAAGAAAAAGTCTTTAATATTTCATGGATTTAAAAATACTAAATCTGCAGATCAACAGCCTCAAATCTCTTTTGGAAAGAACTCACAGATAAATAATTCATGCCACATATTTTTAAAACATGTAAAATGTGGAATAAAAGGTCTTGTTATTAGAACATATACAGGCTGCAGGATCCTGCTCTGCTATTTGTCACTACTGAATTATACCTGAGCAAACCAGCACTGGTGTTTTTTAAACATTTAATTATGACTGTATGCACTTTGATTACAAGATCTAAAAAGTGCCAGTATCATCATCAGATGACAGAGTTTGTGAATGTTTTTAGAATAATTGTGTGTGTTGTCAGACCTTCTCCAGATGTGGGTGGTCACAGAAATCCCTTTGTTCTTTGGTTCCTAATAGAACCCTGATTCTGTTCCAGCCTCCACCCTGTCAGGAGGTGAATCCCGATTGGTTTCACCCAGTCATAGTCTGCTCCCCATGCTGATGATTGGTGTGGCCTTGGGCATGTGACACACTTCTGCCAGTGATGCGAGGGGTAGTCTGTTGGAGGAGTTTCTGGGAAGGGCTTCCCTGCTTCTAGTGGAGTGGAGATCCACAAGATTTGCCTTTCTGCCTCTGCACACTGGCAGGTGATCGTGGGGTTATGGTCACTACATTATGACCCTGAGAGAAGCTGGCGAGGGATGGGACAAAGACCGGGGGTTGCTGAGATAGAAAGATCTTGGCTTCCCAGTGATGCCTTTGAGTTACTGGATATTCCAGCTCTGAAGCTGCTGTCCTAACACTGTGACTTGTTACCAAGAATGCTGCTGAGGCTCTTCGGGTTAACCGCAGTTTTCTCTTACTTGCAGAAAGCCACCTTCATGGGTACCTGAATTATCCAAGATAAAAACAAGAAATAAAGTTCCACAAGGATAAAGGTTACCCTGATCAAGTCTTACTTTTATCACATCTAAGAATGACATTCAGGCTGGTCAGTGATAAGCTTTCTCCTTCAAAATAAGCAGTTCAGAACGAGGATACTTATTTATCACACCTGTAGAGGAAGCCCACACAAAGTGGATTGCTGTTCTGTAGTATTAATGGCAAGTTCTAACTTGGATATTGGCTTGGCTGCTTTAACAGAAATTAAAACAATAACTTATAAAGGTTGGAAATTGATTTTTCTCTTCTAAAACACCTTGAGCTGACAGGCAGTCAAGGGAATGGGTAGCCTTGTCCCTGGAGGTCATCCAGGATTCCTCTCTGTCATCCACTGGGGTGTTCTCCCTCATTCATATAATGTAAATCTGGCTGTTCATCATACCAGGGTTTCCAAGCATGAGAAGGGAGGAAAAAATAAAAATCAGGGTAATCTGAGACACACAGCCTCCTTTTGATCTGAAATTGCTGTATTACTTCCAATCCCAACTCATTGGCCAGAGTTTGATTGTATGTCCACAACTAGTTGTAAAGGAGTCTGGGAAATATTATCTCCACCTTGGTAACCATGTACTGTAGCTCACTAAAACCCAAGACCTTCTGTTTGTAAGAGGAAGGAAAGAATAGACCCTTGAGATAGTTAGAGGCATCTATACATAGGGTATCTGCTACAGTGCAAAGGAAGAACACAGCAAGGGTGGAGTGCTGGGTATCACTGTGCAAATACGAAGCCAGTGCCCTTGTGCCAATTCTAACCTGTCTTCTTCGGCTCACCAAGGGACTTAAACCAGGTGATGTTTAAAATGGTTCAAATTCCAACTTCTGCTGTTGCCAGTGGGTATTCTATTGCTAGAGTCAGGGGGCCAGGGAGCAGAGATGGGGAGAAGGAGGGTCACACCTCATGTGTGACTAATGGCCATTAAACCATAAGAGAAATCACCAAGACACTTATAAAAAGAACTTATTAGGCGCAAGGTGCTGTCCTTTGTGCCTTGCATGTAACATCCCCAGTCGCCCTTACACAACCTTTGAGATGGGACCTGTGATTGTTCCCATTTCCTAATGGGGAAGCTGACTCATTAGGGGGTATAGAAGAGTTCTAGACCTAGCTGGCCGACCCCTGAGTTCACTCATGTAATTACCCATGTGGGAAGGACGAGGGCATGAGGTGGGACTTTCGAGGTGTGGCCAGATCACAGCAGGTCCTGAAAGCGAGGTGGAGAGCCTGGACCCCAAGCTACCCTTTACCTGGGGCCTGCTTAGGGACCTGTCCACAGCATTAATCAGCACAATGACCCGTCCACAGGTTCTTCACTAGCCAATGTCTGGGTTGCATCACCTTCAGTCCCCTAGAATAGACGAGCTGCTTTTTGGGAGGAGACCACCTTGGGGGAGCTTCCTGCTGAGGTCAGCAGGGGACAAGGTGCAGTGTGCTCAAGGGGAGGTGTCACATGTGGCTCCCAAGCATCCTGTAAGGTGTCGTTGTTGCAGAGAGGGCCAGGGGCGGGCCTGCTCCCACCCCTGTGTTCCCAAAGGTAGCTAGACACTGGGAAGAGATGGAATGTGACCCTAGGAGATGGGGGTCGGCCCACAAGTGGGGCTGTCCCTCAAGTCGGCACCACTTGCTGGCATAGCTCCGGGGATTGGACCCCTCCTCCCACCCAGTTGGTTTTGCTCCTGGAGGGTACTCCTGGGAAACAGTGTGAAGTAATATAGTGTTGTCTGGGTCCTGTGATGACAGGTCTCCTTGGGGTCAGTGGGTCAGATGGCCTGAGTAGAAGGAGGGAGACTGTTAGAGCCTGCCTGCTTGTGGGTGCCAGGCGCAGGCCCTGCAGGGCCTCTGGGCAACTGGCTTTCCCCACACGGTAACTCTCCACGTGTGGCTCTATCGGGCGGTGCCTGGACTGACTCATCTCCCGTCTCTGCCCAGTCCCAGTGCCATGACACTCCACCACCACCACCACCAGCAGTCAGTGCAGTCTGACTTTATTGCTGCCCCCTTGTTTCATTTTGCTTTTCAAAATACAATCCCAGACTCACCAACCTCATTTAATCTGCTCCTCAAGACTGAATTCTGGTGTCACGGCTTCCAGGAAACCCAAACCCAGCCTCTTCCCCTGTCGCCCTTTCCTGCGGCCTCAGGATCCACTTATTCATGACTTCACTGCCCAGACTGTATGCTTTCTTATTTTTTTTTTAACTTTTTAAAACTTAGGAGAAAACCCGAACCTCAGACACCCACGGAAGAGAAAGGATCATCTAAGAGCCCTCAGGGCTCCATCCCCCAGCTTCAAGAGTTGCCGGCATTTGCCTGTCTTGTTCCGTCATTCTCCTCAAATTCTGCCCCACCAATATTTTAAAGAATCCTAGGTCTTACATCATTTCTCCTATAAATACTTTTGCACAGTTCAGCTGTGAGGCTCAAGATAGCATGTGTGCTGTATCCTGTGTCCTTACCACTCAGAATGGTGCTTGACACCTCTGGACTCCCCAGAAGTGTGTTAAGTCAGATGAATGAATAAATGACTCAGTCAGTCAATTGGCTTCAACTTTTAGAACCCAGGCTACTAATTAATTAGCTGGAGAACCTCGAAACAAGTAACTACCGTGAACTCACAGTGTCTCCAGGTACCTGTCCTGTTGCCTGAGATTTCCAGGAGGCTCTGGAATCCATCCATCTTCATCAGACTTCAAGGTTGATTTATTCTTAGCCAAACATCTTTGATTTTGCAATTAAACTGTATGCTGGGGTGACCTTGGAGAGGGAGCACCATTAAGATATGGCTTTTACCTTTGCTTGGTTCATATTTGGTTTATAATTGCATGAGGGCTTCTTTTTCATAATGCTATATTTACTTAAACCAAAATGATTATGACCAAAAAAAAAAAAAATCGAAGTACAGAATATATCCAAAGCATTTTCTTTATTTAATACCATCTTTCTATTCCTGGTAATGGTATTTTAACTGCACAAATGAAAGGTAATTGAATGCTAATTTTCTTTCAAGCAGCCATGGTCTTGTTTAAAACCCTAAATTCTAGATCCTCTAAAGGGGACCCTGAGACCTGAGATGGCATTTCCAGTTCTTAAAAGATAGAAAAAAGGCGAGCACTGGGGCACTGGAGACCTCTGTTGGTGGGCTTGAAGCTTGTAAGGGCGCCTTTAAACATGTTCCTTTTTCTTTTTTGTTCAGAAATGGTGTTTACCGTAATGTAATGGGAACTGCTTATTAACTTGTACTGTCTTCAGAATTATATTCTAAAATCTTTGCTTTCACTGGTCATTTTATTAAGATTGATTTGAGTTAGCAGGGTTTTCTGTTTGTTTGTTGCATAATCGGGTATTCAAAGTAATACTTCTCTTTCTAGCTTTAAGGTATTTTTACCGTGTGGGTTTAGCACGGGGACTCAAGCTGTGCCAAGTAGCCAGCTGATGACAGTACCTGTTGTATGTTCAGCTTGGATGTAGAACTGCTGTTTCCACAGAAGAATTTTTGGGAATTGGGTTTGGTCATGATGCATATTGAGCCGAGAGCACCTTTTTCCATGGAGGGTGATGGGATTTGAGAGATAAGTGAGGATCAGGAGATGCCAAGCCCATGATCCCTGGCCCCTCCCCCTGCCAGTGCAGCAGTGAATGATTCCGTGGGTTTTATCTTCTGGGCTGGAAGTGAGCAGTCTGTGGGGCTGTGCTCTGGGCCCAGAGGCCTGGCTGTGGCCGGCATGACTAGTGTAATGTGATGGGATGTCTGGAGGAGCTTCGGCAGACAGCAGGAGCGGGCACAGAGCTCCTGGGCGGGGACACATGGGATGATGACAGGACAGGAGCCCAAGGACTGAGTGACTTCCCGCAAGGTTCCATGAGCCTCCCGCCTACGCGCTGGAGAACAGAGGATGGCCAGAGCTGGACCACAGAGCTGGAAAGCGGCGGTTGCCTAGCAATCACTGACTTCTGGATGGGACCAGCAAGCTGAGGCAGATGTTCCAGGCTGGAAAACCCAGGGCAAGGCAGGACACAGTGGAGTCAGCCCAGGGAAAGTATGCTGTAGTGAGGGAGCCATGAGTGTGGCTGCAGATTTGGCCGCCTTCCCCGACAGATGGGGACGGGGCTGGTGAACAGAGAAGTGGCCAGTGGCCAAAAGGAACCACAGCATAGCAGGAGCCACAGTTCAGGAGAAAGGACAAATCTTTGTGTACAGATAGGTGTAGAAGACTATGTGACTCCTCCAGTGCCTGAAGGTCAAGCACACTGTGTCTACACTGTGCCAGGTGCTCTGCCCACTGCAATATCTGCTCCTCACCACCTCCTGCTCTTTCATGCTCTTATCCTCCATCTTCTGTAAAAGCAGGATCCAGAGTCTCAAACACAAGAAGCCAGTCACATGCTAGGAGAGCATGCAGGAAACAACAGCAGAGCTGGCAACTGAACACAGACCTGAGGGGCTCTGGAGGCTCATCCTTTCTACCCCCTTAAGGCTTCTTTCAGTGCCGTCCACTGAAGAAGTGTCCCCATTGGAGAAATGCCACAGTGGCAGAACCACGCACTCCAGTTCCTGCATAGGACAGACACACACACACACACACACACACACACACACACACACACACACACACACACACACACACACCCCCTGCCTCTTGGGATCCTACTTCCAGCTGCAAACACAAACTTCTTCAAATCCATGCAAATTTTGGATTCTGTCATCATTATTTAGCCAATTTTAAAAACTAAAAACAAAGCCTCACCTTTGTTTCCATGTCTTCTACTGAAATGGACTCCAGAAGATGGCCTGTGTTTAGAAGGAGGGTGCAGAAACCCAGAGAGTACTAAGGGGAAACAGTGGACATCCCCACCACTCATCAATAAAAAGCCATAGATGGGCACAGATGACAAAGACTAGAAGCAGTAAAGCAATTATGTGATCCTGCCATCTGGTTAAGCCAATATACCTCAGTATTTTACATCTGAACTAAATATAGCCCCTTTTCCAAAAAGCACTCTGTACATTAAAGAATGGCAACAAGATAGAGATTTGCATGAGGTGCCTGCAAATGTGATTATGGAAATCTAGATCCTGGCTTTGAATTTCCTGGTAAAGATGCAAAACATTTTCTTGTTATTGTATCAGTTAGCTTTTGATTTGTATCAAGCTCCCAAAACTATTGGTTTAAAACAACAACCATTACATTTGCTTGCATTTCTATAGATCAACCACGTGGTTCTTCTACTCTGGGCAGATTCTACTGATAGCAGTCAGCTGGTGGCTTAACTGGAGCCTGATGGTCTAGGGCGGCCTCACTCATGTTCAATGACTGGTAGACTGGTTGTTTTAAAACAGCCAGGGCAGGAACTGCTTGCCTGTGCTCTACATGGTTTGTCATCCTCCAGTAAAGAAACGTGGGCATCCTTATGTGGTGGTCTCAGTGTTCCAAAAGTAACAAAGAAAGACAAGCCCCAGTACATAAGTACGTTTCAAGCCTCTGCCTGCAAAACATCTGCTATCGTCCCATTGGCCAAAACAAATCCCTTGCCCACACTGAGATTTGGTGTTGGAGGAGACTATATAAAGGCATGGATGCAGAAAAGCGGGAGCAAACTGGGGCCCATTACTGCAACAAATCCACTGTGCCATAGAAGCTGGAAGTTTAACCCAACAAGTAGCAATTGTTTCTACCTGATGCCCACCCAAGGACAACGCTGAACCACATTGTGGTTAATCTCTGTATGAAAAGGCAGTGTAGGCTAAAACCACAGGAAATCAGCAGAGCTGTTCTGGTGGCCTTACCTGCCAGCCTCTGAGGTGGGAAATCCCCTAAGGACCTACTAGCAGAAAGTTGCTGAAGGGCCACGTGTGGACCAGCTGCACAAGAAAGGCCCATGCCTCCTACCTGCAAACACAGAACCACCCAGAGGCAGATCTGCCTTTGGGGCAATAAAGCAAGGGACTCCACCTAGATTTGGTAATCAAGGACAGGTGATTTCCCAGGCCTACAGGGAGAGGCCCAAAGACTGGATTTGAGCCAGAGCTGCTGAGGGAGGGATGTGGACCAGGACATTGAATGTTGAGTGCTTATATACCCAGGGGAGCCAAAAAACTTGTCAAGAAACTCCATCCTAAACCCTGTTTCCCAGGAGGAAGGAAGTAATAACAAAGTGAACAGAGAAGAAAACTAGCAACAACCAGTATCTCTGGCAGCCTCCTGTATGATAGAGTTATACGTGGTTCAAATTTGGTTCTAACAACATCCTGAGGTAACTAGCCCAAACCTCCAGATAAGCAAATAGATTCAGGGAAGCCAAGTAACTGGCCTAAGTCACTGAGCCTGTGAAATGTCTGAACCTGTAGCACTGTGGGTTCTCTGCACCTGGCTGCCAACACGGCCCCATAAGACGTGGGTCATCATGAGGTAGCAGATCTGCTTCCACCATGACCCTCGTAACAAGAGAACTTGGGAAGACCCCAAAGGCCATCTCCCAGGCAGGAACGCTAGGTGATGTTCATAGAAACGAGAACGCGAGTGCTCACAGATGGCATCAGCTTAGGAGAAGGTGCTCACCAGAGAAGGTGGTGGAGGAAACCATGAAGAAATGCCCAACATATTTGTTGGTGCCAATATAGTGACACTAAACAATTAAATTTGCTCTGAACCTTGCACCTCGTCTATACTGTCTACCTACTCACCTCCCAAATTAAAAGGATCACTGTCTAAAGGGTCCATTGGTCGTATAGATCCTGTTGGGAATGATGGAGATACTGAGCCCCTCCGAGGCCTGTGGTATTTGTAGGGGCACAGGCTATGGAGGCAGGATTATCTGAGATGTGAACTTGGTCTGTGCTGATTGACAGGTTGGGAGGGGAATCGTTGCGGGCATGTGGAACTCTAGAGGCCCAGAGGTCTCATTTTGCATCTTGGCACCACACTTAAGACTGTTCTGTTTGCACGCTGGAACCACAACACCCGCCCTGCAGAGTGTAAACCCAGCAGTGTCGGGGTCCTCATGGCAGCTGGCTTGAACCCTGCTCAGTGAGTGGAAGTCCAAGGAAATGGATGACATGAGCAGTTAGAAGCCCCCAGCTCCTGCTTGAGGGGTTCCCCCTGTGTCAGGATGGGAAAGCGGCCAAGAGAATGTATCAGCACTCCACTCAAGTGGAGTGTGTTTTGAAAACACTGTGGCAGGGTTTAGAAGTGACTGTTGTCGCATCCGTGTTTATCATCTGAGACATTGACCAAGCAGAAAAGCCTCTTTTGGAGTAAAGATTTGGATTTTTTTGTTTGTTTGTTTTGTTGTTGTTTTTTGAGACAGGGTCTCTCTATGTGATCCAGGCTGGCCTTGAACTCGCAGCAATCCTCGTGCTTCAGCCTCCCAAGTGCTGGGATTACAGGCATGCGCCACTACACCTAGCTGAGATTTCGATTTGATTTATGTTGTTTTCCTTTGGTTTGCTGGTGAAACATCAGGGAAGGAACCCATCAGGCTGGATTGGGGGCCAGAGCCACCAGGTTGGACCTTTTCTGTCCAGGATTGGGATTCGTTAGTATCAAGGGTGCATTGTCTCTTACTATAGGAGGAAACTGCTCCGATGAGCCACAGTCTGTGACTGGCCTCGGCCTCCTTGGGGTTCAACTCAGAAGTCCTGGTCTTGCCCCTTTACCAAACCTGATTCTGTCTTCAAGATCTGTGTGTGTTCTTTCCAGTGCCCTCAAAAGGTGTAAAGCAAGCTAAAATTTCAGAAACAGGAGATGTTTATTTGGAGTCCTAAGTACATTCAATCCCTAGCAGGATCAGCCATTTTAGACTCATTTTTAGTCATTTATTTTTTTAGCCAGAAATGCCAGACAGCTTATGAGGTTGGTGAGCCCCCTGTTCAGCCTGGTGCGGGGAGTGTCCCCAGGAGGAACTTTAGGTCAGTCGGTGGCACTGGCAGAAGAGCCCTGGTCGGAGGCAGTAACAGAGGCAGTTCTCATTTAAAGGTCTAAAGCTGAGATCTGTTGGTTTACAAGAGATGCCAGTTGCTGGCCATTCGGGCCCACATGTGAGGTGCAGGTATATTTTCATCAATCTTTTACCAAACACAGTGTTCTGTTTTGCCACGTCCCTTTTAAAGGTCTGGCAGGTCCCTTTTAAAGAAATGGCTTTCAAATGCCCATGCAGGTCCCGTGGGGAAAGGATGGGAAGCAAGGGGCTGCGGGGCTCTGGCTCCTGCTTCAAATTTCCATGATACGGTTCACCCCAGGTATGCGATTCAGTGGTCTCCAGTGTGTTCACGGAGTTGGGTAATCCTCACCACGTTAGCAGATGAGCTTTTATCTGATTTTGTTGTTCAGAGGGAGAGAAAGATTCAAGTAACTGTTTTTAATAAATAACTGTTATTATCTTACTGCAGTTTAGGAACCTTTTATAAAGAGACTGATTCTCCAGTTCCACTTGAAACCCCAAGGAGAACGAGGAACTAAAACTGATGGGATTAAAAACCTACAGCACTCTTCACTTTTTTTTACAGATGAGACATTTAGAGTCTTGTTCAGCATTTTTAAAGCCCTTTTGCACCCTTCTAATATGGTCAGAGGGGATTAGAGTGGGCAGGTTGGGGCTGCAGGGAAATCTGTAGATGCAACTGAAATAGGCTCAATGGTCCACAGAGAGAGACCTCTAGTTAGCAGAATAGGAGCAAGTCCTCTAGCACCTTCCTTCATCCCTGAAAGTGGCCACGTTACAATGATTGATGTTCAGATTGATGATGACAATCAAAGAAGACTAGAGTCATCTTAGCAAAATGTTCACAAAAAAGGTTGAAAATCTAAAGGTTGGAGGTGACATGTAGTGGGGGTCCCTGTGAAGACTTTGTTATCTGGAACACTGTAAATGCTCAATAAATATCCTTTATGTTTTTCTTTGGAAATAATCATGCCTGTAAAACACTTAGCTCATTCCCCATTGATGTCAGATGAGCACCGTGTTCACAGTCTGGTTTCCTCTTACCGGCTCGATGAGCGCGTTCTCTTTTGGGCTTATCTGGGGGCAAAGACTCACAGAGTGTGTGATTGTTCTGCGGCTAAGGATTCCTGCCTCCCTGCCAGAAGATTGGGCTAACTGATTATTTGCAGTTGACAAACTTGGTTTTCTTGTTTATCACCTCTGCTTTATTCACAGGACTGGTTCCCGATTTGAGGTAAAATCATGAAGAGAAAATAGAACAAATAATAATGCTTTTCCGCAATCGCTTCTTGCTGCTGCTGGCCCTGGCTGCACTGCTGGCCTTCCTCAGCCTCAGCCTTCAGTTCTGTGAGTAGAGCTGGGTGTCTCGGGTCCTGGGAAGTTTAGGGGCTTCATTCAGAAGCGCAGGGCCTAAGTTTGTAGGAAATGCGGAGCCCCTGAAGCCTTTGTTTTTTAAATAAACGATGAGGTTTAAAACAATGGAATCTTTTTATTATTAGTCTTTGTATTATTTTGTATTTACTATTTTGTCATGGTAGGTGGTTTCAAGCAGGAATCTTAATCCACTGGCCAACGCTTTTTTCGACTGTGAAGAACAGGAGCACTCTTGTGACACAAGCTCTTGTGACACATTTTTGACTTCTGCACAGATTCCTAAATTGCTGTTCCCAGAATTTTAGCTCACATGCCCAAGCTGCAGACACTGAGCGGCCCAGTGTCACTCCTCTTGTTGAGCCATACTGAGCCAAAGTGGCCTGTAGTTGGCTCCTTGAGAGTCGAGTGTCCCTTGAGTGCTCAGTAAAACACAGGACTGGAGTTACATGGGGCAGGGTAGGGAGATTCGGTCACTGGTATAGAGCTCAGGTGCCTGGGCATGACAAGTCCAGGTGTGAGGTCAGAGCTCTGGCCCACAGACTCCCCCATCCAGCACTCCACAGACTCCTCCATCCGGCATCCTTCACCAGGATCCCTGTGCTCAGGCCGTGCCCCAAATTGGTGCACCCCCGGGCTCCACCATGAGTCACCATCCTCAAGCATAGATCAGCCTCAGGACCTCCTTGGTTGTAGCCTGTCTGTCTGTAGTGGCCGGTGCCCATCTGTAGCTTATTCTCTACAAGAGCAGCCACTTTCTGCGCCAGCTCCTGCCACCCTCTGCTGTCCCCTGTCCCTCCTTTTGGTCCCTCACCCATGCCTGTGTCCTCCAGGAACCTTCCAGGGAATCCCAAGGGTGTGGCATTTCTGTGATACACATTAGGATGCCCCAAATCTGTTCTTTTCTTTCACCAACCGTGCAGTGTCAACACGTTCCATTCTTGTGTCATTTCCTTCCACAAGACAGTCTGGTGTTTGAGAGCAGGGACTATGTCCTGTTTCCCTCTGTCTCCTGGGAACCGGCACTTGGCAGCACACAGTAGGTATCTTGTGAATGCTTCCAAGGCAGGCTGGCCCTTACCCCTTTGCCCTCTGTGGCTGCGTGCATGAAGCTGAGAAACTGTCTGAGTGATGATGAGAGTTTTGCTGTCACCCAGCTGCTGTATTTCACCACCTCACCGTGATGCTTGGGAGACAGAGCTTTGGCACCATCCTTGCCCAGGACAGCTTAGTGGGAAGGTAGCAAGCATTTCTGTCACAGTTTGAGTGACAGGAAGAGGAGCAGGTGGCTCAGTGAGTGGAATGTAGTGAGTGTGCAGAGGCGTGTGGGGAGACTTGGCATCAGGATAGTAGTTTGGAAAGTAGAGGCTTTGAGCAGTTTGCCTGATTTACTTTCAGTGTGACATGCTCCCAAGCACATCTCTAGGGCATATGACAGGCTATTTCCAGTAGTAAAAGGAACTAAAAATACCCATTTATCCATCTAGAATTGGAAAAGAAGGGAAGGTTGGTATAAGAAATTTAAACCAGGTGTGGTGGCACACACCTATAATCCCAGCACTCTGGGGGGTGGAGGCAGCAGGATCACAGGAGGTCAGCCTGGAGAATTTAGTGACCCTCTCTCAAAATAAAAAATAAAAAAGGGGTTACAAATACAGCTCAGTGTGAAGGCCTTGGGTTCAATCCCCAGTACCACAAAAAAAAAAAAAAGTTAAAAAATACTCTAGATGGTTAATGAACTGCAAAATATGAATCTTTTCCAAACAGTATGCTTTGACTTTCAGTAGTTTAATTGTTTGTAAGTTTTCATCAAAAATTTTCCATCCTTTGGCCAGAGAGGTCTAATGTTATGGCAAACCCAGAGTGTATCCTGAATCGCTGACGGGGTCCGAGAGGTGAATGTGGGTTACTTGTGTTCGCTGCATTTCTCTGGCATGAGCTGGTCTCTGCGTCACTGAATGGGCCTGTGTGTCTTGCTTATATAACTCTTCTGAAAGTACCTCTGTTTTAGGAGAGCCAACTTTCAGCCACATTTTTTTAAGGAAAAATTTTCAGGATAAATTTGCCTGGCTGGGTCTGAGCACTTTATTCTGGGATACGTTGGAGTTTGGATATTAAGAAATGGACATTCTTACTACTCTTCTACTTCTAGGTAAACTGTAACTTTGGCATTTCCCTGTTTCTGTAGAAATAGAATTCATTTGCTTCATTACTTGCTTTATTGGTCGCTTGTTATTATGGTAAAAGAAACTGCACTAATTCAGAGTACAAAGATTTACCTTAAATAACACTTATGTTTTCATTCTTACCCTAAAATATATGGACTTTTCTTTATCATGTCTTTTAAATAATTTTGAATACTAAACTAGTACATATAATTACTTTAAATGATATATTTGGCGTCATCCAATATAACTTAGTTTTCTTGTGCTTCAAGTAAGCAGTACGGTTTTGTTTTCTGAAATATTGTATGTTTTATTTTGTCTTAGTAGTTTTCTTCTGGTATTTTGAATGTAAAAAAGTTATGACTCAGGTTTGGACTGAGAAATTGGGTTGTTTAAATAAGCATTTGTTCCTCTGCATAGAGAAAGTACGCAGTGAACCCACATGTATTTATTAAGTGCTTAATGTGTGTTTGACATTGTGAGGGTGGAGATAGTAGGGAGGGAATACAAAAAAGATTAAGATCCGGTTTATAGTTTCTCAAAATATGTCCACCTTAAATGTTACTAATGACTTACTGTATGCTAATAGTTCTTAATAATAGTTCTCTCATTTTGTACGTTCAAGTCTTGAATGTTATTGTAATTAAAATACATACAAGTAGAAAAATAATTTCTCAAATTGAAGGACTCCTTTTTTGCAACAGGGAAAGACTGTGAGTATGTGAAGGCTTACGAATCATTAGTTATGTTTCTGATTTTTCTGCTTATCCTGCTCTACCCTAGGGTTTCCTTAATGCTTATTTTGTGTTCATTTCTCCAAGTTCCAACTGGCATTTCCAAAATGGCGTGGCAGTAGTGCGCAGGCTCTGGAACCATGGCCTTGGGTTTGGTTTCTCCACCAAGTAGCTGGGTGCCCTGTTTCTTCTTCTGAAAAACAGCTAATTATTCCTGCTTTGCCACTGTGGAGTAAGAACAAAAACTTTGGGGGAAACTTTTGGCTCAAAGAAGCCTCTGTTCTGTAAAATAGAGTTAATCATTGTTTTGCAAGGTTAGTGTGGGAACTGGGACTTTTGGGAAAACCCTTGTCTTATGGAGCCATAGACAACAATCAGTCTTCTAAGCAAACCAGACAGATTCCCGTCATAATGCATCGTGGTCAGAAACCAGGGCTCTTGGGGTTCCACACGCTCTCAAGGCTCTCAGGGCCTCAGTACAGTGGTGGGGGGGCACTTTTGAACCGTATCATCCATTTATTTGTTTTTAACCCAAGTACAGTGGCTGTGAGGAGCACATAGCACCTATATTGGAGATCACCTCTTGGGCAGGGCCTCAGTTGAGCTGATCAGATTCAGAGGTGGATGAGACATTCAGATTCCCAAGTGGGGCAGGGGAGATTAACCTGCAGACGTGAAAACCAGGGTTATTTTTAATAACTGAAGAGCCCTCTCTGCAATAGGAGTTGGACCTGTTCTGCATGGCCTAGATGAACAGAGACTCATTTCTGCTAAACAGAGATGGCACTTTCTGAGAGTCAGTGCCATGCAGAGGTAGAGGGGGTGCCATGTTGTCCATCATCAGAGGCTGCAGCCTCCGGAGGAGTACAGTGTGAGGCAGCTCATTGGGCCTGTCCCTAACTTTGTGGTTTTGTGAATTTTGTCCTTCCTTGTTGGTACAGTGCTGTGAGCATGTAACGCTTGGTTCTTTAGCTAATATTCCTTGAGTTCCCAACCTGGCCTGGGCGGTTCATCCCTCGGGGCCTCAGGGAGCGCTCCCCCCTGGTGGAGGAATGTCAGGAGCAGGCACTCAGAATACAGAGTGTGGGCACCAGGCAGATCTGAGGCACAGCAGGGTGGGGAAGGTCATGGACTCTGGAGCCAGCCTGCCTTGATCCAGTCCCTGTCCTGTCACTTAGCAGCGGTTATTCCCCTACCCTGTGCCTCAGTGTCTTGCTCTGTAAAATGGGGCTGATGATTGTTTCTCTCTCATAGAGTTGTAAGGATTCAGTGAGGTAGTGTCTACCAAACACCTGGCACATAGTAACCATGACTCGTATTTGTTAAATCAAATGAGATGGAGATTATTTATGTCAGGGTGTTTTGGTAGAATGGAAGACAAGAACCCAGGCCAGTCTGGGGAATCAGGTGACATCCAGGCTCATCCTTGAAGAAGAGTGGGAATTGGCTGAGGAGGAAGCTAGGAAGGTAAGGTAGGCATGCAGTGGCACAGCATGACAGGGCAGAACCAGGCTGGTCCCCTCTATGTAGTTATGAAATTGAGCCAAAGGCTGGTGTCCACCTGCTCCCCACCCCTTGATATCCTGAAGGTCTGGGGTAGCCACTGCCATAGCAAAGCCGCCATCTGTCTGTCTTGGAAAGTAGCCATTCTTTGTCTTCCAATGTGGGCCCTCCCTGCAGAATCAGAATCTGGGTGGGAGTGGACCCCAGAAATCTGCATCGTGAACAAGCTTTCTGGGTGCATCTCCTATACAGAGTCTGCAAACTACCATCCGGAGGTGGTGGGAGGGTGCTACCGGGTGACGCAACTCGGGGGCAGTTTTGCTCTTGCACTAAAAGGCTGTGGGTGGCTTGGGTGGAGGTGTTAGCTCCAAAAGGAACAAGCAAAGCCATGAAGCATCGTGGTGATGCACTGGGATTTATCACTAACTGGATGGTACAGGGGCCAGGATGACTGGTCCACGGCACCCGGGCATCCGGCAAGGGGAGGCAGTAGGTGCTTCATTCACCCATGCACTCATGCCCATAGTGTCTGTCTCCACCTGCGAGAAGTGTGCAGAAGGCTGAAGAAGTTTCCAGAATGTAGGGAGAAAGTTCCCCACGCAGGGCTGGTGGCTCCCTGGGCCCGGAAAGAGTGCTCAGAGCAAGAAGAAAAGTTGGACAGAGCCCACAGCAGGACAAGCTGGTCGGCACAAGAGGAAAAGGGGGATGCTGGTGAGGGGCATGGCATCCCTGGGGGTACCTGAGGGCCTAGTGGGTGCAGTGTCCTGCCTAAG
>PVJO010012990.1:0-53426 GCA_004026905.1 Hystrix cristata | reverse complement strand
CCCAGAAGAATTAAAATCATCATATCACAGTGATATATGCACAACCATGTTCATAGCAGCACAATTTGTAATAGCTAAGTCTTGGAAACAGCCTAAATGCCCAACAACTGATGAATGGCTAAAGAAGATGTGGTTTTTCTACACAATGGAGTACTACACCGCCATAAAAAAGGATAAACTAGAGTCATTTGTATGTAAAATGGATGTTCCTGGAGACCATACTATTAAGTGAAATAAATCAGACACTTATTAGTACACATCGAATTGTTTCTCTGATATGAGAAACCATAACTGTAAATAAGGACAAAGGGGTAGAATAGATATTTTGTTTAAAAAAGAAAAAAGAGAGATAGTATTCAAAAGAGAGAACTAGATAGGGAAAAGGGGGATAAAGAAGAAGGTTAAAAGAAAAGTAAGATGAAAGGGGGAAAAATGGTAAAGTGTAGCTACACTTGTTGCAAATAGGGAGGGGTGGGTGAGTGGAAGGGAGGTGAGGGGAAGGGGGGAAGAGAGGGGAAAACCAAGATGTATCATGTACAGGTACAAAATAACCATGTTGATTATGATCATTATATATACAATGTACCAATACATGTTCTTGGTAAAATAATAAAAAAATTAAAAAATAATAATAATTTATGGTATAGAATTTCTTCATACTTTCCCATGTTGTTTGATTTTATTTAGACATTCCTACATCTTTCCAAATACATATATATATATATATATATCTGTGTGTGCATAATACATGTATATTTAGAAATGCACGTCTACATGTACATATGTCTCTGTCTCTTCTGTGCTACTATTCTCTATTTTTCTGCATATCTTTTCTGTATCTTTCTCAGATTTATTATATTAACAGTCTATAAAAAGTCTAGAATTTTGAAGATAGAGTTTTTCATCTCCCAAAATTTCAAAATAATGATGTTTCATATGCTATGTTCAGATATTAGATTCTCAACTTTGATTTTAGGTGAGAAGAAGTTTCTATTATTTTGCTATGATAATAGAACATGTGTTTTTTGAACTAGTTCTGGTCTAGAAAATGTTTCAATAACAGGATTATTGAAATAAGAATTTTCCTATTGAATAACTAATAGATTATTTTAAGAGTTGACTGGCAACTCTCCCACATTCAGAATTTTCATTTTTACACATGTCATACATTACTGTGCTTCCCCAAAATAGAACCTAACCAGAGAAGAAGCCCTAGCTGGTCATTACTGTGTCGATGGTCAGTGTCATGCAGAACAGCATGTCTCAATTTCTCTTGCTCGGTGGCCACTCTGCGAGGCAGACAAGGTGAGGATGGGCTGATGGGGGTGGCATTTTTGATCTCTGATTTTCAAGGCTATTTTCTGGTTAGGTCTTATTTTCAGGGAAACAGAGTATAAAGGAATAGAATTAAGAGAAAGATAATAAAATTCAACAGAGTGTTTTTAAATTATTTTATACAACGGATGCAGAGTTGAAGCATATGTAATGTATTTCAAATGCTCTTTGTGGTCTGAATTTTCTGGAAAAAGAACTAGATTATTCATGTTTCACAGACACAAAAAGACAACTTCTGAAAATCTGCAGCAGAGAGGACAGAATCTGGGGCATCACACAGCTAGAGCTTAACCATCCCACAGGAGTGGAAAACACAGGCCCAGTGCCCTGTCCCAGAGTAGAAACCAAATCAGCCAGACCGGGAGCGTCAGTGAAGCGAGGAGTGAGACATGGGAAGCTGTGCTGTTCTAGTAGGTCAGCTAATTCGGAAATTGTGAGCAGCTTCAGTGTTTGAGAATGACCACACCAGCAGATCTGTTTTACAGCCAAAGAACAACAGCAAAAGTAGGTGAATAATTTACTTGGGATTCCACAGCTGGGACTGAGTGTAATGTCATGTCTCCATCGCCCACACATTCTGTTCTATTTTCTCAGCAGAATTCAGGTCAGTTCATCTAAGTCAATGGAAGGACAAGAATTCACTGGTCATTTATTCTGGGTTTTATTGTTACCATTTGTCATGATTAATTTTAGTAATATTAGTGGAAAGACTTTATATAAGGAATTCAAAATTCTGAACATTAAAAAAGAATTCAATGAAAATGCTTAATCTCACAAAATATCAGAGAAATGCAAATCAAAACCACAATAAAAACAGCATCTCATCCAATATAGAATGGTGTTTTAGTTACTTTTCTCTCGTTGTTGGGACAGAATACCCGACACCCAAAGTTAGGGAAAGAAAGGTTTATTAGCTCACAGTCTGCAGGGGTTTCAGTCTATAGTCTGCTGGGTCCGAGGCAGGGCGGCATGGCAGAGGCAGGGCGGACCAGCAGCAAAGTAAACTGAAGAAATGCAAGGAATGTATGCAAATAAGCAATGCAAACAAGCAGCTAGTCAGCTTCTTCCTGTATTTTATCTAGGCTACTTGCCCTTAGGGCGGGTAGCACTCCCACCCTTAATTTTAGTTTCACATCCTTGATCCCAGCAGAACCATGCCAAACCAATCAGTGGATTAATTAGTAACCTCACACTCTAGATTCAGCTATCTCTTACCACATGAGGCTTTGGGGGGACATCTAGACACAAACCATAACAAATGGCTATAATTAAAAAAAATAACAAATGCTAGAGAAGATGTGGAGAAAGAGGAACTCACATAGATTGTTGGTGGAAATGTAAATTCATACAGCCGTTATGGAAAATAGTGTGGCGGTTCCTCTAAAAATTAGAAATACAACGACCATATGGTCCAGCTGTTCCACTACTGAGTATGTATCCAAAGAAGAAGAAAGCATTACACAAAAGTGGTCCTGTGTATGTTGCAGCACTGTTCACAATAGCTAAAGAATAGAATTAATCCAGATGTACATCAGTGGATGAGTGGATAAAGAAAATGTGGCATATGTACACAATGGAACATTATTCAGTCATAAAAAATGAAATTGTGTCATTTTAAGCAATAGGAATGAAACTGGAGATCATTATGTGAAGTAAGACAGACGAAGAGAGACAAATATCATATATTCTCACTCATTTGTGTAAATGAATAACTTAATCTCATAGAAGAAAAAAAAGTTAGCAGTCGCTGGGAAGAAAGTGGGAAGGAAGGGTGGGAAGTCCAGTAAGCAGCAACAAAAGACATTTAGGAGAAATTATTTCTGGATTTTCTGTAGCCTGTGGGGTAATTATTGAGTAAAACAAACCATGATAAATTTTGAAATTGCTAGAAAAAACTGAAATTTCCAACATACAAAATTATTAGCATTTGAAAAGATGAACATACTTATAAACCTAATTTGATTATTATACATTGTAATGTATCAAGTTACTATAATGTGCCACATAGATAAACAAATAAAATTAGGTAAACATATCAGTTTCCCCCACATAGGCTATTGAGGAGAATTATTATGTTGCCACAATTTAGTCATTTTTTCCTTGTTGTCCTATTTGCATATAAAATTCACAAAAAGCAAAACACACTGAACATTCCTTTTATGACTTCTGTTCCCTATTTTCAGAAGTTCAGTGAAATAAAGCATAAGAAAACAAGTAGATAACACATACATGTAATAAGATCATTTACTTCGTTTCGGCATGCCTAGTATACGGAACGTAACTGCATTCTCTGGTTAGAAAATGAGACTCTAAAGAAAGAAAGGTTTTTCATAAGATGTCTTTATTCAGCATTATATTATATAAGGAAGCATCAGCTTTATGTTTAGAAGGAACGCTATTAATATATATAATGCTTTTGTAATAGGAAAAAGTTAAGGGGAAAAAGAATTCCATGTCATCTAAGAACAGATTTTCCTGTCGCTGGAGGTGAGAAGAGCAATTACGTTCCCGTGAGCAGCTGCCAGAGGACTTCATCAGACCGGAAGTGTGTCCCCGAGCGAGGCCTGTCAGCTTCCCTTCGTGTGAATAGATGCTACCTTTGGAATATATCTGTGGGGAAAGAAATGCTGTTTCAGTAAGTGGTCTCTCTATCTTTTTTCTCTCTAAGCCAAAAGAGTCTTCCAGATCACTCCTCTAGTGATAAAATAAAAAATTTTAAAAAGCATGAAAATTTTACAAAATATCTCGTTTTGCTAAACAAATCAAGTAGCGTGAAATAGTTCACAATGCGTCATAACCTGTCAGACTGTCGTCGTGTCTCTGCCGGGGACTCGAGCTGGTTGAGAGCGAGGATCCGAGTCCACGTCACACCTGCAATTGTGTGGATGCTGCATCTTGATAGCAGTAAAACCGGCAAGAGGGAGTATTAAATGAGAGAGCAAAAATCAAATTGGAACAAAACGGCTATTAAAACTCACAGCATAACTTACACTGACTTCACCCCTGATGAGTATTTTGGGAATAGAGCTCTTTCATAATAAATTCAGTCATATTTGTAACAAATAAGAGGCTCTACTAGATTTTATCTTAGAATAAATTTCAGTGTTTCTCTCTAAGCTTCATGTATGTGAGACTGTGCCCGATACAAATATCTTATAGTGATTTCTGCCACCAGGAACAGCTGAGTGGAGCCTGACTAGACACCGGTTCCGGTGACATCGTTCTTGACACCTGACATGAGCTTCCTTTCCAATGGTGACTCTCTGCCCCTTTCCCACCATGCAGCACTCTTCTTTGTCCAGCTTGTTCCCTTCACATGAACACGAGCTGAGCTGATAGCAGCTTTTTGAACATGTTGAACATGTTAGAATTAGTGTAGTAGCTCAGCCAAGCTTAAACTTCTAATTGTACAATTAAGCCATTTTTTGTGAAACTTAATTAAAGGAGGGAGCCTCCAAATGACATATATATTTACTGAAATGCAGAATAATTCTGAATGTAAATCTGGTATTTTTTGAGCGTCTCCGATGGGAACGAGAGGAATATGTATAAATGGTAAAGACTGAATGGAGTCTTTTGGCTCACGTGTAATGGGAAAGCCGAGTGGGGTGCTCGGGCTTCGGAAGCCTTCTTTCACAGAAGCAGTGATAGCAAACCGTTTAGAGACTGAGTGGCCAAACGGCAACCCAAAACCTACTTATTTATCACAAAGGGCCAACACTGCACTTAAACCTGAATACTGAGATTTTAGTTTAGAAAAACCAACTCATACATTAACATCTTTTGTCTTAAAAGAAAAACACAAAAACAGAGCTTTCAATGATATAAACAGCTTTTTATTGAAAGGTGAAGGTTTCCATTTGGCCTGCTTTTGCACAATTAATGCATCCTTGTGGTCATATGCACACTAGTAATGTGTCATACCTCGGCTGGAGCAACATGGCTCGCGTGCTGATAGGGCGGGCTCTGCGTGGCCACTGCCGGTCTAGGATGAGGGCGAGCGTGACGGAACCCTGCAAAGGAATGGCTTGTGCAGCACCATGTAAGATCAGCTAAGTAATTAAACACACAACCTTGACATGCTTTGAAGTTACAATATGATGATAATAAGCCTCAAAGGCAGTATATCTACAATTAAGTTGAACAAGTGAATATATTTCCTTAGGAGGAATGTGCACTTTTGGTAGGTTGGTAGGTCATTTGACCATGTGTGAAGTTACATCCCGTCCAGAAGATAATCTCTTTCAGCTTTAATGCTCATTGAAGATACAGGGTTTCAGAAATGGTTTAAAAGATAAAAAGCCTGACAAACTGTGGTAAAGAGAGCAGCTCAGATACATCAGAGTAACTTACTGTAGACTGTGTTACTGAGAAAAGTTAGAGTTTATTTCTGTCCCCACCTGTGTAAGTGAGTGGGGAGCTACAGTGATAATCAGGGCTTGAGAAGCCAGGAATCTGGAGAAAAGATGAGGAGGGAGCAACACAGAGCTGGGCCCTCCAGGCCTGTTGGAATCCTCCAGTTCTTGAATGGCACAAGTCCAGACACCTGAGAAGATAGCCAGAAAGCAGACAAGCCCTAAACTGCCATTCCATCATTCTCAGGGTATACAGAGATGAAACCTGCACTTCAAGTCCAAGAACGCAGACTTGAAGAGACCAATTGACAAAGAGATGGGAACGATATGGAAAGAACCTCACAACGAGTCTTCTTTTCTCCTCAATAATTTGCTAAATTTTACTGGGTGTAAAGCCAAGAGGCTTAGTAGTAGCATTCTGAGATCTGAGCAGTAGCACAGAGCATTCAGCAGTTTTGCAGGGTGGGAGAAAAAGTCCCAGAGGAGACACTCTGTGAGTATCGCTGCCTGCTTGGCAGGCCACGTCAAGGCCACAGCCCCGGAACACAGGCGATGGGCCACACTGACTTGCAAGGGAGAGAGAACCCAACTCTCTGGGAATGACGCCACGCCACACTGGATGCACCTGAGAGAAGTAAAAGGGTACTCTGTCCGGAAGACGGCACTATAAGGCAAGAGTCAGATTATTATTCTAAATTTTTGAAAGCAATGTTCAACGTTTATCACATTTATTCAAACTTACTCGGCACGTCAGGATATAAAGTCAAAAAGCAGATCCAAAGGTAAATCAGGGTTGAAATTTTCTAATATGGGCTTTAAAATTATGAAGAGTAAAACACTTTATAAAACTATTAACAAGATTGGGAATTGTAACTAGTAACAGGAATTCATAAATGATAACTAGAAATTATAGAATTGAAAATATAATAATTTAAATTAATAACACAATAGATGTGTCAGTTTTCAGATTAGATGGTTGAAGAGAGGATTAGTGAACTAGACGATGTTGTTAAAAAATATATAGACTGAAGTAAAAAGGAAAAAGGATCCATAATATACCAAAGAACACACGAGATACATTAGACACAGTAAAAAGATTCAGTATCCATGCTGCATTTTCAACAGGCAGGCAACAAAACCTACGAATGTTAAAACACACTGATCTTCTTTAAATGCATACAGAAAAATTGTAAAAGCAGGCACATAAATAGGAGACAGTGTCTTCAGAAAAAAGTATTTCATCAGAAACCACACAAGGCAAAACATGATGTAATAGCATCATCAAAACATTGAAAGAAAATATATGCCAATCTGGAATTCTTCATCCAGAAAAAATATTCTTCAAAAGTGAAGACTGAATAAAGATATTCTTTTCTATAGGATTTACTGATGAATTCACTAGACTGAAACATATAGATCATCACCAACTAACAGGAGTATACTTTGAGCCATACAGGAAGTTTATACTTTTCTAATGACTATAAAAAGCCAGAAGGAAAGAAATGAATATTATCTCAACAGTACTGAACATTTTATTTGACCCAGTATATCTGAAATACTATTTTTACATGAAATAAATATAAAGCATGATTAATAAAATAGTTGACAACTTTTTGAAAACTATATTTTAAAATCTGGGGGACATTGAGACTTAGCATACATAGCACTTTGAAATAGTCACATTTCACGTGCTTCATCGTGTCATGCAGCTGGTGGCTACAAGACAGACAGCAGAGATTCTCATCTCCAGCAAAAATAAATTTAAATAGTACCTGCGACTGGTATATGAATTTGATCTATTATTTGAATAATTCATTTAATGCGCTATCAGACATTAAACTTCATATTTTATTACTTTAATAAACATTTTTCTGTTTAGAGATTAGAGTTCTCTGGTAATTAATGTGATCATAGTAAGTTC
Organism: Hystrix cristata; assembly: GCA_004026905.1. Classification (NCBI taxonomy): domain Eukaryota; kingdom Metazoa; phylum Chordata; class Mammalia; order Rodentia; family Hystricidae; genus Hystrix; species Hystrix cristata. The sequence goes on along the minus strand of PVJO010012990.1, from coordinate 45,815 downwards.
CTGAAATATAATGACACTTAATGGTATGGACAATGAAATGAAAAGAAATATTTGTCTGGAATACAGTACCATCAAGTTGTTTTTAATCCAATCCTATTTTACATTTTAAAAAAGCAAAGCCTAAATCAGTATCATAATCATTATTATACACTCAGCATTTAAGTCATAGTTCAATATTCATAAAACCTTCATGTAAGAATAACTATTCTTAGTTCAACCCTGCTTGCTTGTTCAAATTGACCAAAAACCGTTAAATGTTGCAGTAAGATATAATCCCACAGTAACTCCCTAGAGAATAACATTAGTTTTTTTTTTTATTTCTCTGTATTAGAAAGGATAGGTTAATAATAAAAAAAACTATCACATCTCATTTAGTAAGCCTTCTGTCTTCCATTAAAGGCAAAAAGTTAAAACAGACTTTATAAAAGCCAGATTACCACTTATTTCCAGAACCATGCAGATTAGACTCTTTGATAATCTGTTAATCACTCCTCAGGGCCATAAATTTAACCAATCTCTAGAAGTTCTTTATAGTGCTTTGAAAATGGGGGATTGTTCATGACAGTTAATTCGTGGGTTGTAAACTCACAGCACCTGTATGGTGCAGTGAGGATGGGAGGGCACACTCACCCTCTCGCAGCTTGTGCTTTGCTCCTGGACGTTTCTGTTTGGCTTTTTGTTCCCTCATGTTCTCTGTCTTTGTTGCAAGAGGATTTAGCAGAGTGACATTAAATGTTCTCTTTAGGACAGAATGTCTTAAAAATGGACTGAGCTGTGGAGGTTCAAATGAAAGAACAGCATATTTTAGTAGTATCATTCATAAAATCTGAAAAATTATTTTACATAAATAATGAACTCATTAATGTAAATGAACATATCAAAATAATTAATATCTTACATACTTGTATTCCTAAAGTTATTATCTATAAATTACTTTAAAATGTAAACAAGTTATTAGTCTTATGCTTAACTAAATTGTATTTAAAATTCTTACCAAAATGTATACATATTTGAAAAAGATTAAAATTTTTGACAAAGCCTGTAAAAGAAATATGTGCATTTACATTTGTTAATATCAATAATGTTTATTCTCAAGGCAAAGCTCGTTTCCTATTAAGATAGATGCTGACGTTCCACACGCGCCTTCTCACAACCTTTATGGTATCAAGAAATGTTTGTGATACTCGCTCTCACCCGCCCGAGGCTCCCTCAGTACCATGGACAGCAGCATAAAGCCGGCTTACATTCACCACTTAACACACCCGTGACGACACTGAGACAAACAAGAACTTGGAAAGGCTTACAAGCTAAGCAACCAAACAACGACAACGAAAAACCTACCCGATTTTCAATTGCTGTGAGGAATACTTACCAAATCTCTTGTAAGAAGATAATTTAAAAATAAATTTGATTTTATATTCATTCAACCAATGTTTGTGTGTCTTCTCTGCGACAGGTACGGTTCGCACATCGCCCTGTCAACACTGCTCTTTCTATTCACATTCCCGTCCACAAAACAACGTACAGGAGGGCACCCGGAGAAGGCAGGAACTGCCAGGTGAACTCCTAAACTCACAGTTTTCCTTTGTGTGTCTGGCTGTGACGAGATAGCAGTTAAAGGTTCAGTCAACTTCCGGTAGAAGATTAACAGACATCAGTTCAAGTTCAGACTCAGACGCTTCCAACATCTGTGGCCTTCAGAAGTTTATCTCCACTTTTTGAACTTTGATTTCATTTTTCAAGTGGACTCAAAAATCTCTATCTTATCTAAGCTTTCCGGGTATATTAATTGAGTAAAAGCACATAAAATAGTCTTCTTGAGACATAATATATACAGTTTAGTGGCTAAATGTACAGACTCTTCATTATTCGGAATCCCCTTCCTGCCATCTGCTTTCTGTATTCTTAACTTTCACTCTCTCAGTAGTCTTTTTTTCATATTCAGGAAATAAGAACAATAAAGTAATACCCATCTTCTAGTACGATTATGGGGATTAAATGACTTAGTATGTGTAAAGCATACCAGGACTAACATATTAAAATTATTATGTGTTATTATTATCTTGTGTGGTGTCCTCCAGAGTAAATATTCGTATCAAATTATTTGAATTTTAATTCTTGTTGCTAGCTGGAGGTAAACTGGCAAGGTGGAAGCCTTCATTCAGCAATCTGTACAAATACAGTAGTATCTCGGTTCACCAATTTAACTCTTTCCACAGTTCTGGTTGCAAACTGAATTGAATGAGAACTGAATCAAATTCAATGGTCAAGTTCAATGTTGACCTTATGGGGAAATTCGATTCAGTTCTTGTCCAGTTCAGTTTGCAACCAGAATTGTGGAAAGAATTAAGTTCATGAACTGAGCTACCACTACACTGTAACTCCGTTTAGAGATTACTCCAGCATGCATAGTGATAACATTAGGAAGAATATTATCTCCAATGGCAGAAGGTGTTTGGAGTTGCTATTATTAGGAAAAAGGAGTTCTATTGTGAGCATCAGAAATGACTATAGTTCAAATCCAGACCACATATAAAGTTATGAAGTAAATAGAACATAATCGAGGGAATTTCCATTCTATGTATTTGTGTTTTCAGTTACTAGCATCCAGTATTCTTTGGACTTAGATTCTTCTGTAAACGACCCAGAAAGTGTATGATTAGGGGAAATCCTGTATTGATGTTGAAAACCAGTCATAGGACCTTGATCACTTAAAACTTTAAAAGAATTATTGCTAGATATAATATGGATGGCAATCACTGAAAGGAGGGTTGGGGGGTTAATTCTGACCTCTTATCTCCAATTCCTATTAAATTTCCAACAAAAACATTGACTTCAGAGAGTTGAAAACTTGCCATTCTATAGAAGTGAGTACGTGGTGTAGAATGATTGGGAAACAGCACTGTACCAGGACAGCTCAATTCTGGCACAGCATCCAGCACAACCATATGAGCAAGCAGAGCGAACTCTCTTTCTGACACAGACACAAGAATAAGCTGAGATAGGGACTGCACCGAATCTGTCCCACTCAAAATACCAACAACGCACCTTACAGTTCTGGAGAAAACAATCCCAACGTTCATATGAAACCAGAAAAGACCCAGAATAGCAAAAGCAATTTTGGGAAACAAGAGCAAAGTAGGAGGCCTCGTAACACCTCATTTCAAGCTATATTACAAAGAAACAGTGATTAAAACAGCACGGTACCAGAACAAAAACAGGCACATGAATCAATGCAACGTCATACTCTAGAGGATATCAAAACATCCCCAGACACATTTAAATATATGAAAAAATGTTCACCATCTCTGGCCATTAGAGAAATACACAATAAAACAGTGCTAAGACTCCGTCTTGCTCTGAAAAGAATGACAGTCATTAGGAAATCAAACAATAGCAAAAGCTGGCCTGGCTGTGGTGAAAAAGGAGTCCCCCTGAATTGTTGGTGGGAATGTAAACTAGTACAATCATTACGGAAATCAGTATGGAGATTTCTCAAAGAGCTGAAATTAGAAATTCCATACCACCAAGCAATCCCCCTGCTAAGTCTCTTCCCCAAAGAGTTTAAAACATCATACTGCAGTGATACATGCACAGCAATGTTTATAGCAGCACAATTCATAATAGCTAACTCCTGGAAGCAGCCTGTATACCCATCAACAGATAATTGGATAAAGAAAAAATACATATATATATAATTCTATATAGAATAGAATAGTACTTGGCTATAAAGAATGGCAGATTTGAGACATTTGAGGAAAATGGATGCACTTGGAAATTATACTGTTAAGTGAAGAGAATAATAAAAGATGGGTAGAAGAGGACAAGGGGATAGATCTCTCACAACAGGGAAGGGGTCCAAGGGAACAAGGGCAAGGGATGAGAAGGAGGGGAAGGGAAATAAATAGAATAAAGAAAGGCCATGTACAGGAACCTAATAACTTCAGTGAATTATATGCCATAACATGAGCCTTAGCTCCCAATTCCAAGAAGAATGAAAACTGAGAAGGGGAACTAGAGGAGCAGGGAGGGAGTAGGAGGGAAGGGAAAGGGGTTAAAAAAAAAGAACCAAGCCGTGGTATGCACATGTACCCACCTGAAGCAGGTGGTATGAACGTGTAAACTGCATGTACAATAGAAATGTGGACTAATATAAAATTTTAAAAAGTTAAAAAAATAAGGTAAGATAACAAAATGTCTGAATTTGTGCACCAGGGAAATAAAATGGAAATAATCAGGATTTACTCATAGCAGAAACAAGAAATGAAATGGTCCCTGTGGCCACTCCCTGCACACGCTCTTTCTACATCTTTCCCTACAGGCTTCCAGATCTGAAGGACTCTGGCAGCGAAGGGCCATCTCACAAAGGTGTAGGCAGCTGAGATGGTGCCATGTTATAAAGTAATATGGAGCCATAATATTTAATGTGGCTCATGTCCCTGTAAAACAGGTAGTTGATTCAATTGAAAAGCAGCTTGTCAGACTTAAATGCAGACATTTAGCATACAGTAAAATTGATCTTTCAATCAACATGAAAAGGATACCCTCAAAGGTCACAAGTACTTGAATGATGACTTTTGTATTTGAAAAAAAAAATGAAATCACTATGTGTTATACCTACAGATAATGGGCCCATGAAAATTCAAATATTTAAACATTTAAAATTTGAATATTTGAATAAATAGAAAATACAAGTGAATATTATATTTAGGATCTCATTTTAGGCAGCTAGCCAGATTCTGCACAGAGGTACCTGAAATTATATTTATTATACTGCTTTATATTATAAAAAATATAGTAAAGTTTCCAATTTTCCAGAAAAAATATGACCATTTTTAGAAATTATTCTTAAACTAGAAAAAAATAGAATGCTGCCACAATTATTTTATAGATATCATATAGAATTCCAAAGCATAGTTGTTTAATACCAAAAATATTTGAACGACAGGACTTTAAGATTTACCGTGAAGCTAAAGCAATCAAGACACTGTAGCATTGGTGAGAGAACAGCGAACAGATAAATGGAACAGACTTCTGACCCCAGAAACACGCCCACACAGCATGGTCAGGGCGGGAAGCCACCCTCAGAGCGAGGAGCAAAAGCGATACAGCAGAGCCCTGGAAACGGTCTCTAGGGTGCCATTCACAAGAAATGAGTGAGAACCAAACACGAACAGCTTCCATCTCTGTGAGGATGACGGTGGCAACGAGCCCAGACTCAGCCTTCACAATCGTCCATCGAGTGACGCAGGGCGGCACACAGTCCCAAGTTGTCAACTGCGCAACCAGCTAACTAACACCGTGATCCCTTCTAAGTCCTGTGCAAGCAGAGAAGTAAAGGGCCTGGCACCCTTTTCCTTGTATTCAAAGCATTTTCCACCTGAAGATAGGAGTGACCATGTGATGTGTCCCAAGTTTATTCGTTCTGCATTGAAATCACGTTCAGATTGTAGCGTCCCAAATATAAAAATATCTGAAAGCCTAAGTCTGCACAAAGAGCAGGCTAATGTCCACTTCGGCTTTTCTTATTCTGTGTGCTATCATTTGTAAAACTGATTTAAACTTAATCTGATCTAAAAAACAAGTTATATATGCCATTTCATTGAAATTATGATTAATGTGTTTGAAATATGAATTACAAATGAGATAAAATCAATACAATGTTAAAAGCTATGCTTCTGGCTCAAACTCATAATGAAATAAGTTACAACATATTCTAACTTACCACTGTTTATAGTTTTCATTGAAATTATAAATAATATGGTACATACTCATTTTGTGCAGTAAAATACAGTGTTTAAAACATTTCACGAAAGGTTACGAGGGTGTTTTTATTCATATGTTAGGTAGGTTAGAAACTATACACACATATTTTTTCTGTAGTATGATGAATGCCTTCTCAAAGCACACTAGGAACCTTTTAAATACATTACTGTACATTGTTCCCTGTCAGAGAAAAATGCCAAGATAACTACTAACTTTTGTTACAATGTAGCAAATTGTTAGAAGTACAAACGCTAAAGACAGAATAAACAAATAGTAAAACAAAAGCTTACCATGTAACTTCAAAAAAGTCTCTGTCCTAAAAAACAAAGACTGAGGACCTGTTCTAGAATAAAGGAACATGGTGATTGAAAGAAATAGCTAATTCTGTACAAATATTAATGTGATAGGTAATAATGTTTCGGAGTAAAATTTCCCAAATTTGACCAACCTTTTTTGATTACATATGATGATATCATCATTGTTAGAAGATAAATACTGATGTACTTAAAGGTAAAAGATTATGATAGATGATGTATGAGATATATGTGGAGAGGGGAGACAGTGTAAATGATAAAATGTGCTAACAATTAGGTATTGCTATAGGAGAAATATAAATCCCAATCCACTAGATGCCAAATGTGCTGAGTTTGCATCATCTGAAATTGAACAATGAGTTACAAAAGAAATAGGACATTAAGAGTAGCAGAAGTTTATTGAGAGAGAGCGCCTGAGAGACAGAAGGAATCCCAAAAGTGGTTGGCCACCGAGGCCCTCTGTCGGGAGTAACTTATGCAGCAAAGCCGCAATGTGAGTACAGCATGATCAAAGGTCAATCAACCGAAAGGGTTACAGGTATAGCTGCTTAGCTAATATTGACCCAACAGGGAAACAGGTCACACGGCACAGTACACCGACAGCACAAAGGCATGATGGGGAAGGGGTGGTCTAGGTGTTCCAGACTGATGCCCAGCTCAGTGACTGGACCAGGGGTGATAATTACAGCGCAATTCCAAGTTGCTGCTTATCCCTTAGGGAGGCACGTAGGCCCAGCCGTTGCGACTTCATCTTGCTAGTGACCTTCTTCAGATGTGCTTCCAGGCTCAATTCTGACGTCTACTTTGTACTGACTTCCACGAGAGCCTAGTCCCTATCTGACCAAATATTTCTATCTAACCTACTGCCTATAATGGTATCAGCATTTTAAATTTTTCAAAATAAATGTTGAAACAAAAGTAATCCCCAAATAAAGTCTCTTTTCTATGACTCAGAGTGCTCAAACACCCTTTAGCTTCTGTGGCCGTGATTCTTTTACCCTGGAAGCAGAAGCTTAACCACTAGAATGCCCTTTAAATCAGCATCGGGGGTTTGTTTGTTTGCTTGCTCGTTTGCTCGGTGGGAATTGATTCTAGGGCATCGTGCATGTCCTAAACACACGTTCTACCACTTAATTACACCCTGAGCCCAGCAAAGTCAGCTTTGATATTAAATGACTTCAGCTTTATTTTCGCATACAGGTTTGTAAAATCGGTATTCCCAGGCTGTGTGGGCTTCTCCAGGTGTCCAGTCTGTTCGGTGAATTCCATCTGACAGCCCGACATTGCCAGAGAGAAGCACGTTCCATCATCTCTCTGTCAGTCTTGTCATACGATATGTTCTTTTGATACTCTTCTCTTTCACATATTAAAATAATGATTGTGGAAGTAACATTTTGCTTCCCTATGTAAAGTTCTTCATAGTTATTATATAACATGGTACACACAATCATAACTGAATTATGATTTCACTATATGGAATTAGCTATAGTATTTTAGAAGGAAGTATTCTATTTTCTCCTCTTCCATCAATTCCCACACCATCTCATTTAAACCATCTACCTGTAGCTATACCTCCACATTGTGCCTCTGTACGCTCCTTCAGCCTTTCCCTAGAAACTACCAAAAATTTCAACATTGCTACCCACAACTAACATGTCATAGCTTCCTTCTCTGCTTTATATTTTCTTGCTACTATGTTATGCACTATATTTTTTTATTTTTACCAAGAATATGTATTGGTATATTGTATACATGATGATCATAATCAACATGGTTATTTTGTACCTGTACATGATATATCTTGGTTCTCCCCCTCCCATGCCCTCCCTTCCATTCCCCTCCCTTCCCTATTTGCAACAGGTTTATTTACATTTTTCCATTTTTTCCCTTTCATCTTACTTGTCTTTTAGCCTTCCTTCTTTTTCCCCATTTTCCCTATATAGTTCTCCTCTCTTTTGAATACTATCTTTTTTTTTCATAATATCTATTATACCCCTTTGTCCTTATTTACACTTTGTCCTTATTTACAGAGAAACAATTTGATGTGTACCAATAAGTGTCTGATTTATTTCACTTAATAGTATGGTCTCAAGGTACATTCATTTACCTACAAATATCTCTAGTTTATCCTTTTTATGGCAGAGTAGTACTCCATGTTGTAGAAAAACCACATCTTCTTTAGCCATTCATTGGTTGTTGGGCATTTAGGCTGTTTCCAAGACTTAGCTATTACAAATTGTGCTGCTATTAACATGGTTGTGCATCTATCACTGTGAAATGATGATTTTAACTCGTCTGGGAAGATACCAAGCAGAGGAATAGCTGGCTCAAATGGAACCTCTAGTTGTAGCTTTCTGAGGAATCTCCACACTGATTTCCACAGTGGTTGGACCAGTTTACATTCCCACCAACAGTGGAGGAGGGTTCCTTTTTCCCCGCAGCCCCGCCAGCACTTGTTTTTGGTTGATTTTTTGATAATAGCTATTCTTTCTGGAGTGAGATGGTATCTTAGAGTTGTTTTGATCTGCATCTCTTGAATGACCAATGATGTTGAACTTTTTTTTAATATATTGGTTTGCTGTTTTTATTTCTTCATGTGAGAAATGTTTATTCATTTCAGATGCCTATTTTTGGATAGGGTCTTTAAATTGGGGGGGTTGATTTTTTTGAGTTCTTTATATATTCTAGATGTTAGACCTTTATCTGAGGGACAGCTGGCAAGAATTTTTTCCCAGTTTGTGGGTTTTTGTCCCACTCTATTAGTAATGTCTTTTGCTGTGCAAAAGCCTTTTAATAGGATGTGGTCCCAAGCATTGATTCTTTGTATTGTTTCCTGTGCAGTCTGGGTTCTGTTCATAAATTTTTTTCCAACTCCTATGTCTTCGAGAGTTCTTCCTATTTTATTCTCCAGTAGATTTAGTCTTTCTGTTTTAATGTTTAATCTTGGATCCACTTTGATTTTAGCTTAGTTCATGGTGAGAGACATGTATCTAGTTGTATCTTGCTTTATTTCTTCTCTAATAAAGCAGAAACTCTTTTTGTTCACTTTGTTCTATAGTACTTAAAACTATGAAGCCAGGTATGGTGGCAGACACCTGTAATTCCAGCACTTGGGAGGCTGAGTCATGAAGATTGTGAGTTCAAGGCCAACCTGGACTACATAAGGAAACCCTGTCTCAAAAACAAAAATAAAACCAAAACAAAAACAAAGCAAAGCAATAACAGCAACAACAAAAACTATGCCTTACATAGACACCTGAAAGAGTTTTAATTCTGATGACCGTGCATCACTTTTCCATTTTCTTTATTCCTTTTTTCTTAGAAACACTATTACATATTTAACCATCTTAAGCTGATATTCAGCATGTATTTTTAAGTAAACATTTTTTAGAAGTGTGGCATATGTATGGAAAAGTTTGAAAATAATATGACATGGTGCACATACAAAAGCAATCACTGCTGCACAAGCAGAGCTCAGGGCTTCAGACAGCGGTTATGCACCCCCACCAGGTCCACCCACCACCGCAGAGCAGGCAAGAGTGACGGTATTTTGACTTCAAACAACATTGTCATATGACTTTTGCCTGATTTTGAACTTTATATAATGGAATAACACAAGATTTTCTTTTGTGTCTGGTTTCATTCATTCATCGTTATGTTTACAATTTGGATTTACATTGTTGTGTTCAAAATGAATTTTTAGTTTATTTATTTTTCCTTTAGCGGCTAGCACTTTAAGTCCTGTTAAGTATTTGACTAGCTCACATTAATGAAGATATTCTCCCATTTCTTTTTGTCTGGAACATTTATTTCACTTTCCATAGTTAGATCTATAGTATATCTAGAATTCATTTCACTAGTACATGGTATGAGACAGCACACACCTTTTTCCATATGAAATGGAAACCACTAACAGAGTGAAGTGACGACTTAAAAGAATGGGAAGAAAAACTGTCCTGGCTACTCCTCAGGCAAAGGACTAATATCTGGACTATATAAAGAACTCCAAAAAATTAGGGTCCCTGCAATTTAAAACCCCAATTAAAAATGGGTATCTGAAATGAATAAATAATTCTCGGGTCAAGAAATACAAATGGGCGATAAATGCATGAAATAATATTCGACGTTGCTGGCAATGCAAATTAACCCAACACTGAGACTCCATCTCACTCCAGAAAGAATGGCTACCATCAAGAAATCAATAACAAATGCTGGTGAGGCTGTGGGGAGAAAGGAACGCTTCTTCATTGTTGATGAGATGTAAACTGATGCAACCACTATGGAAACCAGTATGTAGATTACCCAAAAAACTAAAAGTAGAAATTCCATTTGACCCAGCTATTCCCCTTCTAGATATCTTCCCAAAAGAGTTAAAGACATCATACCACAGTGAAACCTGCATACCCATGTTTATGGAGGCACAATTCATAACAGCTAAATCTTGGAAACTGCCTATACATCCATCAACAAATGACTGGATAAAGAAAATATGGTATTTATACACAGTGGAGTACAACACTGGCATAAAGGATAAACTTGAGTCATTCTTAGGGAAATGGATGCACCTTGAGACCATAATGTTAAATGAGGTAATTCAGATACACAAGTTTAAATATTACATGGTTTCTCCTGTATGAAAAACTCAATATGCATAAAGTACAAAATAAAAGACAGATAAGAGGAAAAAAGAGAAAGAAAAGGTATTGTAATCCAGCACAAACAATGTATCTAAAAGTGTTCCTTGACTTAGTACCATTGTTTTGCATATTTTATATGTTGTTTGGCCTTTTAGTTTGATTTTTGATCTGTACATATAATTAATTTTATAAGGTCTTATAAGATGAATAAATGAATCTGATACTGGAAAAATAAAAGGGGGAAGGGGAAAAGGAAGGGAATTGAAGTGTTATGTACATATACCAACTTCTTCAGTGAATGTAATATTTATGTACTGCAAACATGTACTAACAAAAGTAAAAAAAAGAAAAAAAGAGCAATCCCTCCAAAAGCCAATTGAAAAAGAAATGATTACCGATAAGATCAACTTTCCCATTATAAACTCATTATTTTGAAATATCTGTGAGTTTATTTTTTACATTTATTCTTCTCTTCCATTTATATCTTTATTTTTACACCAAATTCACACTGTATTACCTACAGAAGTTTTATATAAATCATGATATTTGCTATGTATATGCAAATCTTCTAGTTACATTTTTATTTATAATTTTACAATTGTTTGGCTGTCACAGTCCATATACACTTTCATATAAAATTTAAATTTAGAGTGCCAGTTTACACACACACAAACTGCTGAGATTTCCATTTGAAATTACATCAACTGTAAAGATCGTTTTTAAGGTCATATCTTCAAAATATTGAGACCTACAATCAGTAAGGTTATTTGAGTCATTAATAGTTGCAGTAAGATTTTATAGATATCATTCAGGTCCCATTCAGCTCTCATTATTTTTTTTTTTTGCTATTGTATTTTTTGATGCCAGTGAAACAGTTCTAAATTTTATTTTCCCAAAATTTCTTGCTGATATATATGTTATAACTTTCATTGATTTTTTTAATCAATTAGTTTATTCATGGTAGTTACCATTAATTATTTTGGACTTCTAAAAATTTTTAATGTGTTACCTGAAAAGTGATTACAATTTACTTTCTTCTTTTCCAGTATTTATGCTTTTGATTTCTCATTTTCTCTCATTGTTCTGGAACTTCCAGTTTATGACTGAACAGCACTGGTGATATAAATAGCTTTCGTGACCTCCCCCCGATCATAAAGGGAAAAGCTTTCAGTAATTCATCGCTATGGTTTTATAAAAAAAGAATGTTCCTCACACAGTTGTAGCAGTGCCCTACCGCTTTAGTTTTTGAGAGATTTTTACAAGGAGCAGGTATATCAGTCAGTTTTCCCTCCTTGGGACAAAAATCATCTGAAAGGGGGAAGGTTTGCTTTGGCTTCCGCCCGCAGTGGCTTGGCGCGGTTGTTCTGGGAGGCACGGAGAGGCGGAGCGTGGAGGAAGAAGGGAAGCCGAAGAAAGCCGCCCACCGCAGGGCCGGAGGAGGGCGCGGGGTGAGAGGGGCCGTCACCAGGACCTCCCGGGGCCCTGACGCCCCCGCCTCCGCCGCTGAGGTTCCACCGCCCGCCAAGGTGCCAGCGGCTGGCGACTGCGCCTGGAGCGCAGGGCGTCGGGGACATTCAGATCCAGACCATAATGTGGGTATGAACTTCACCACTCTTTCCTGAATCAGTAGAAACAATCACACAGATGTTCACCTTTGTTCTATTAAAAATGTGGCAGATAATAATTTCGAATATTTTATATTTTGTTACCTTTGTTTTTTTTTGTAATATTACTCATGTTTTCAAGAAGTCATGTATATTTCTCATTTTTTGTCTCTTTGAACTGTATTCTGATCCCACATCTTTAATTTTAATTAATTCCTCGGTTTGTACAACCATTAAAAAATTTATTACACTTGATCTTAGCCAAAAGGCCGAGAAGCGATAAAAAATTTATTTAAATACATTTATATATGTGTGTATACATATTCCACAAGCTTATGAACTTTTTAATAAACATTTTAAGCATTGTTTAAGTCCACTAAAAATCGCAAAGGTGTTACACAGAGTTCCCATATCACCGCTCCTACTCTCCAGTTAGGAGCTGACACCAGCGTAGCTCCTCTGCTTTGAATGAGCCAGTTTTGGCGCCGTGGCAGTCAGCTTTCCATCCCTGCAGTGCAATACGCAAAGCGCCCACCTTCAAGAGAACAGAGGTTTGTTTGGATAGTAGTCTCAAAAGCCGGAGCCGCTTCTCCCCGCTGCTCTGCGCCTGCAATGGGCGCGTTGCAAAAGAAGCTGATTACCTCGAGGGGGCGAAGAAGCAAGCTGAGGAGCAGACAGGCCTGGCCCGCATCCCTCGGAGTGCAGGCCCGCCTAGGATAGGCACATCCCAACAGGCTCCCCACCTGTCAAGCGGATCGCCGGCCAGGGACTGTACCTTTAGCTGGTAGACGCTGGGGACGCTTACTCAAGCTGTGACCACTGTATTGTTATTTTTAAGTCCATTTCTATTCAGATTTTCTTTGCTCTTTACCCCACGGCCTTTCCCTACACGAGGCTCCCATCTTGTTTCTGTATTCCATTCAGTAGTTACATCTTTGTGTGGCTTTGCCCTTCACTCCTTTTTATTCCTGTAGAATATCCCATTGCACAGATGGGCCACAAATGGTTTTCTATCTACCTACTGAACAACTTCTTGGTTTCTTCTAGTCTTTGGTAATTACACATAAAGCCGCTGTAAATATATACATGAAGAATGGACATAAGTTTTAGATCAATTGGGTAAATACTTAGAAGTACAATTGGGTAAGGTCATACTTAGCTTTGTAAGTAACAGTACCCGACCTGGGGTGCATTCCTAACAAAAATGAGCTCTCCTCTTATCTTGGTTGTTCTGCATCTTTAGCAGCAGTGTATATCAACAGTGGATTGGATTAGTGATTTTCAGAGCTGTGTGGTGGACTCGTATTGCTATTTTAATTTCCTTAGGATAAACAATACTGATCATATTTTTAAATGTTTCTTTGCTTCGTCACTATGCTTGGCACATGTCACCCTGTAATAGCCATAATAAATACAGTAGTGGGCAAACTGAAATATTTTACAGAACATTTGTAAGAGATCTAAATATATTATTACATAGGAACATAACAATAGTCATAAAAGGTCACCTGTATATGCACTCAAATAACAATAGTGCTTTTTAACACATGTGCTTTTAAAACTTCACCTACATTTTCTGCACCTCCGTTCCCTCCAGCAGGAATAAGTTTTCAGAGCAGTGCAGCAACATTCTTTCTCCTGGAGTGTAGACACTCGTTGCGGAGGGGCCTCTTGGCCTCGCAGTGGTTATTCTCTCCAGGCTGGTCCTGTAAAGGGACCTTTGTAGAGTTCCCACTAGCGGGACCTGGAGGTAAACTACTGGCAAGAGAGGACACGGATGAGTGGAGCCCAACATAGCCCACAGTCTCCAGGACACTCACATCTTCATTTTGGGCCACACTCAACCACTAGCACCTGTCAATCACCACGTAAGTGTTCCCACCAGTTGGTGGCTTCAGAGCTCACTTGCAATATTGCTGTCCTGTCTCCCCAGATTTCAGAGTGGCAGATATAACTGTAACTTCAGTTTTCATGTAGGTCCAAGAAAAATCACTAATTTTCATTTTGTCCAACTTCTTGTTGTGAAGACAACAGTGACCACTTTCAAGCTTTTCACATTTTATAGCTAAAGCCAGAAGTTTAAATTTGGATACTTCAAAATTTACTAACAAAATTTATATTGTTTTCCATTTATCACTTCTATGATCAACCACCGAACATAGAATTACTGAGTCAGACTGAATCATATTTTGAATCTAAGACCCCTTTGTATCTTATATTTCTTATCATTGTGTTATTTTTAACACTTTTTGCCAATTCAATTAAAACATAGTGTTAGTTATCTAGTTCTTTTAATGAATTTACTTTGATTACTAGTAATGCAAATAATTTCAAATTTCGGCATTTAGTAGCGTGGTTAAAACTGTATGCTTTCCTGAGCTGGGAGCCACAACTTCACAGCCAAGTCTAGACTGGCAAATGGGGCTGGGTGGACAAAGTCCCTTTCCACTAATGGGAATAAACAGTTCTTAGAAGGCTTTCCTCATACTGAGCAATCCGTATCTGCTACTTATCTGAAGTATTTGCTTTCATATTTTCCTACTTATTTCTCAGGACTTTAAGCGTGTTTATTTTTCATAGAAAAGTTCTAACATTCTTAGATATATAAGTATATTTTTCTTCTGTGAGATTTTTTCCACTCTATTTATGGTTATATCAATCATTTGTTTTCAGAGTTTAGTAAAAAGTTAGCTACAATACATAGTAAAAATGTTAGAATAAAAAATGAGCTGCATGAATAAAAGTAGAGCCAGGCATGGTGGCACATGCTGATGGTCCCTGTAAGTGGGAGGCTGAGGCAGGACTGTGAGTTGCAAGCCAGCCTGGGTTACATAGCATGTCAAGACCAACGTGGAAAACATAGCAAGACTCTGTCCCAAAAGTCAATTAAATTATATTAATAATGGTGTCACAATTAATCTATATAGAAAGGAGACTGACAATTGCTTTTGATGTCCCTTCAAAAGACTACATCATGAATTATTTAATGCCATAAATCATGCACTCAAGTCTGAAATGGGATTACCTACAATTTCATAACTGGTATAGAACTTGTTAAAGATATTCATAATAGACTTTCTGGTACTCGGGATAGTATAGTCAAAACCCACCAAAGTGTGAAGAAAAAAATAGTTAACATTTTAGTGACATTTTTAAAAAGTTCACAACATTCAAACGAAATACTATAGCCAAGAAATAGAAAATGACTAAGTTATCTCCAGTATCTGAAAAAGGTCATGAGACTTGCATACATTGGATTTAACCCCGTCTTCTGGAAGAGCCTTCACCAGGGAATATGCTGACATTACAGATGGGGACGGAAACCAGATGCAAGGGGCATTATCAAAAGCTTACATTATGATATTTTTGGTTTTCATGGCAACTATAAAAGAGGTTTTTCATTTCATAAATTAAAATGTTAAGAGTATAATATTTTACATTGATGATTTTAAATTGGATAAAAAGCATATAAATTCTTAAGTATGTATTACCATAATTAAATATTCTTCTTCCTTTATTCATATTTTAAAAATCCCAAAGCATCATCATTCAATACTAATGGCAAAAGTAAAACAGAATAACTAGACAATGATTCACCAAAGAAAGACTCCAACTTTAAAATAAATGACATGTATAATGAGTTCAAGAATTCACTTTACACTCATATAATATTCATATTATATGAATCACAATGCCTATTAATAATAAAGTGATTTTTAAAACCTATTAAAAGGAGGCCAGCTTGTTAACTGCTCATACTAAATATGGAATTGAATAAAAAATGAAAAAGCAGGCAAATAGATTAAATTTTGGACTGCTTTGTTGATTGGGTGGGGAGAGAAATGCAAACTCAGACTAAACTAATGCAAAATAATTGCACTGTGAGCAAGGAACACAGCCAGGAAATCCAGACTAGATAAAAGTCTAAATAGGCTGAAGAAAAATATGGCTGATGAAGTTTGGTTTTTGGGTTTTTGGGTTTTTTCTTGTTTGTTTGTTTGTTTGTTTTTGGCTGATGCAGTATTGCAACTGCTTTCACATGTTTTAAAGATGCCACCACGAGGATGGATTTTCTAATATGTAACACACCCATGGAACATCTCTGTGGAATTATGCAGACTATAGACAATAAATATAATGATACTGATGTAAGAAAACAGTAAGGTAATAGGGAAATGAGGCACCAGCTGGTTTAAATAGTTTTGCTATACATCCTCTTAAAGTTTAATCCTGTGATTAAATTATAGTTTGTCATCAATTTCTTGTATAAACAACAAAGACTAAAAGAAAATGCTTCTACTGCTAGATAAATGTTTATAAGACTCTAAGAGATTAGTTAATGCACAAAATATTTCTGTCAAACATTTTTTCTAATATTGTGATTTGTATAAAAGTTTGTGACATTAAATTTTATTAATATTTGAGGCCAAGAATGAAAAGTTATTTCTTCGGGTTTTAAAAATTCATACTTCTGTCCAATCACGTTTGTTTTGTTTTTAATCAATCAGGGTTAGCAGTTTCTTTCCTTCCCGAGTGACCACAGGGAAGAAAGAAAAACTCTGGCGACTCCCATACTCTGTGGAAATAAGCAGAGCGTGGGTGCTAGAGTTGATGTCGCCCATAATCAGTCTCTTTCCTGCTATTCATTACTTTTCTTTTTCAACTTTCTAAACACATAGCAGGCAGTACCACCTTAAGTTCCGAATCTTGTACCTTTGAGCATCTTAGAGAAAAGGCAGCTAAGTGGTAATGAATAGTTCCACCAGTTTCTTCAGAGGTGATCAGTACACACACTAATCTTGGACTGCTAAATTTTTTCCCTCTGCCCCATGCATGCTACAGAGCAGCAAATTCACTCCATCCTATTTCAGATGACTCTCATTTCCTCTCACTCAGACAGAGAAAATTCTTCCATATATCACAGAACCTTATAGTAATTTGGCCTGTGCAGTGGAACTGGAGATTGAAGACAAAGGGTATTTGATGAAAGTATTTTATTTAGTCAGTCTACTCTCAATTTTCTTACTGATAACCAAAAACCATAAACTTCCTTCTCTCTAGCATTTGGCTTCTCTTCCCACACAGAAACAAAAACTATAACAGAACCAAAACAAAAATCAAATACTACCACAATTTAACACCTTCAAGAGTGTAGTCCACTAGGCAAGCAATTAAATTAGCTGCCACTTTTCTAAGAAATACAGGTCAGAAAGACAGACATTGAAGATGCTCCCATACATCTGGAGACATGTTTTCACCTCAAACTTGTAGCATGATATTCAAACAGTGCTATTAAAAATCCAGACTTATTGCTTGAGAGAGATTGGTTATTAACCACTTAACAGCATTTACAAAATTTTACAAAGTGTGTTACTGTATTATATTAAAGAACTCAGTATACATTAAAGAACTTGACTTTGGTCATTTTCCATTTCTTTTGCAATAAAATGAATCAACAACCTGAAATGTACCCACAATCGAGATCATCTGTAATGGCTAGAAGAGAACATTGGCGATAGGCTTGATGGAAACTTTGACTGGCTTGTCCATTTGGATGGGAAAGAATATAGTGGAATATAAGTGGCAGGATGTTGCTACACTTAACCGACAAAGAAGCTACAGTGGGGAGCAGAATCAGGGAGAAAGGGACCGGGTTCCGTCGTAGACATTCTTAGTGTTAGACGTGTGGGGAAGAGCTAAGATAAAGAGGATGGCAGCAGTTGTACATTTCATTCTAGAACTCAGGAGAGATAAAATTAGTTATTCGTGAATCACGGCTGCAAAGAAGACGACAGGCCAGAGACACAAACAAAGTAAGTTAGACCGATTCCAAGGGCTAAAGGGGCCGTGAAGAAAGGCCACAGAAAGACACACTGCTGAGACACGGAGCCAGTGAGCTCTGCCAGGAAGTCAGTCAGCGAGCGCCCGCGGAGACGTTACTCCGCGCCTACTTTCATGTGCAGCCTCGGGCGGAGGGAGACCTGACAAAATTCAAAAGAGAGATAATTAAGGGAGTTCTACTTTCAGTATGTCTCATTTCCAGGAGCCGCGAGTATAAAACAAAATAGAATTTAACCTGGGGGTAAAAAAAAGCCTTCCTGCAACACCAGAACCTACTAGAACCACCATATACGATAAGCTGTGACTGTGGACACTTTATAACGTGGCTTAATCTTATTAAATAAATTAAATTAAGATTTCAGATAATCATTTTGTTATTTTTTTATCCCAGTTTTTCTTCCAGTGGATAATTAAAAAGATACAAAGGCAATGAGATTAGGAAATATGGTAGACGAGTAGTTCCAGGGAGATCGGGGTAATTTTGAAGCCGCAGCTGATGCCATCAGAGGCACCTTCCCTTCCCTGACTCGTGCTACTCTGCCGAAGTGCTCACAAACACATTCTATGTCTATAATGTGGGAGGAAAGGTCATTATTTTGCGAAGGAGAATTTGGTACGTTATATATCTTTAGTATTCTATGATATTTTTCAATACATATTATGAAATATTTAATACTTAATATATTTGATTTATGGCATACAGTGTGTCTTTAAAGGACTGTTACATAATATTATATTATGTACAATGTATCGATTGCCACATAGGTAGAACTGTAATATCATTTATCTGACTATATGTCTCCAGGCTACAGTCTCTAGTTGGAACAAGATAAGAAAATAGTCATACTCCTCCTATTATTTCAATGTTTCTCAAAAAAACTCAGAATAATTCAAGTCTTTGAAGTGATGCCTTCAGATAGAATAAATTCTTCTTTATTAAAATATTAAAGGACTGCTCTGGCAATCCAGAGAGACTAAGAGGGTACAAGGAGCCAGAGGGTTGAGCTTGGGTGGGAACCTGAGAAAAACTTGGGTGCTCAAATTAGCACCTAACGTTCTCTCAGACCAGCTACAGCCGTATCTGTTTATCCCATCTGGCTTCTTATTAAAAAACTCACTTAAGACAGTATTTTACTGTTGGGGAAAATGAAAATTAATATTTTAAGAAGAGGTTCATATCATTTAAAATTTAATATTGTAAATACATACCACTAAAATTTGAAGAAAACATTTTCTGAGTGTTTCTTGATTGAGCTGAGTAATATTTTTTCAGTTTCATACATGACACAAAAATTTCTTATAAAGCAAACAGATTTTAATGGTAGATAAAATTACTTTTCTCTCTGTTGAGCTCCCAAATTAGCTAATCCTAAAATATACATCACAGAAAATATCATGACACTTGAGAACATTTATGCATATATTGAAAACACTGTTTTTTGTCTGTATGTGTGCATGAGTGTGTTTGTGTGTGTGCGTATGCGTGTGCATGCAGTACTGAGAACCTTTGCACTGAGTTATATCCCCAGCCCTCCTTTTTTAAATTTTTAACTTTGAATCAGGGTCTCAATGAATCACTAAGCTGTCCAGGCTGGACTTGAACTTACAATCCCCCTGCCTCAGCCTCCCAGAGTGCTGAGATCACAGGAGTGTGTCAGCACCCCAGTCGAGGGCATGTGGTACTTCACAAGATGCTTACAAGTCTCCACTCCACCCTAACATCAAGGAATAAACTAAAATAACTCTTTGTAGGCTGGAATTCAACCTTATATAACATATTGACAAAGGCACAATTATGGAGACAGAAATGAGACCAGCAGTGGTCAGAGGCTGAGCAGGAGGGAGGGATGAACAGGTAGAGCTCCCAGGACATTTGTTCAGCGGAACTACTCCGTATAATGCACAATTGTGTTCAACCTAGGATACTATAATTGTGGTATACAATGGCCAGTATCATTACACACTGGTTAAAATTAAGGAACACCCAACGGAAAAGGGAGTCCAGTGTAAACTGTGGACTTGCGGTCATCCTGATGTTTCAGCATCCCGATGTTTGCTGAGTGTGACAGATCTAGCACTCTGGTGCCGAATGTTCATGGGAAGGTTATATATTTGTGGAAATTAGGATTAAGTGAAAACGCTGTGTCCTTTCTGCAAAAAGCGTTCCCTATATGCCAACAATGAGGAAGTACTATGTAGCAAAATTTTAACTAACACTCAAACTCGCTAGATGTCTGCTGGGTTTCTGCCATCCCTGCATGCCGGTGATTGTATACAGCAACAGCGATCCGATGTGTCTCGCTTCAGAATGTCCATCGTCTACTCCCTAAGAGACAGCAGCACCGCTTTCCAGGTTCTCAGTTTAGTCTTAATCGTTGTGTTTTTTAAAAATATATTTTTTTTATTTTTTGGGGTGCTGGGGATTGAATTCAGGGCCTTGAACTTGCTATGCAAATGCTCTACCACTTCAGCTAAATCCCCAACCCTGGTCATTCCCTTTAATAATGGAGTAGAAAATTGAGGAAACATAACATTCTAATCTATCTCTGTTTTTGTAAAGTTAATGAGCTGTATTTTCTACAGCAGTTTTAGGATCACGGCTTTTTGCACCCTATCAGGGACATGGAAAATATTCAGAGCCAAGGCCAATGGCCAACCACAGGCTGTATGCCCTTTAACAAGGAACACCTCAATTGGTGTCATTATCATTTTTACTTCCTTTTACTGGATTTTTGTAAAATATTCAGCAGTGAGAGCTCTTGAAACAAGCAAAATAAAATGTATATATGTAATTTTTAACACATTTACTAGTACATGTTTGCAGTGCATAATGACTACACTCATTGCATGGGATTGGACATAACACAATTCAATTCCTTTCTCCCCCAACCCCTTTCTGTTTTTCTAGCATCAGATTGATTGATTTATTGTATAAGACCCTATGAAGTTAATCATCATATATACAGATTGAAAACCAGACTGATAAGCCAAAGACTATATAAAACGTGTAAGACAAGCATTCTAAATCAAGGTACACTTTTAGATGTTGTCCACACTCAATTACAGTACTTTTTCTTTGCCATTTTACCTAATATCTGTCTTTCATATATGCACATATATACACACACATACACATATATATGTATATATACACATATATAGTTTTTCGTATGAGAGAAACCATGCGATATTTAAACTTGCATGTCTGTGTTACTACACTTAGTATTATGGTCTCAAGGTGCATCTATTTTCCTACAAATGACCCAAGTTTATCCTTTTTCATGGCAGAGTCATACTCCTTTGTGTATAAACACCACGTTTTTTTAATCCATTTATCTGTCAGTGGACATACAGGCTGTTTCCAAGATCTAGCTATTATGAATTGTGCTGCTATAAACATGAGAATGCATCCATCACTGTGGTGTGATGTCTTTCACTCTTTGGGAAAGACACCTAGATGGGGAATACCTGGGTCCAACGGAATTTCTACTTTTAGTTTTTTGAAGAATCTCCATACTGATTTCCATAGTGGTTGTATCAGTTAACAGTTCCACCGACAATGGAGAAGCGTTTCTTTCAAATCACTAGCCTCTCCGAATACCAAACTTCCCTAGCAGGTCACAAGTGATAAATTTTTCAGGCAGATACACCCTTATTTTTCTTTTGCTAATACAAATATACATATATGGTGTTATACAGTGAACATAATTCTTTAACTCATTTGTCTGCTTAGTGATTCACTATGGATCTCCTTACAGGTAAGTCCCAGGCAGTACTGTATTCTTTCAATGTTTTGATTCATTGTCTGTGTATTCTGAGGGTGGGCGCGCTAGGTTGTAAGCAACTGGCCCATGAATAGATAAACAGGCTTCTTAAAGCGGGCTACTTACAAAACAGCCAAATAAACACCTTAAAATTAGATCCTTATATGTCATACACTCTTTCAGAATATTTTCTAATCTAGATTTTGGGGTGGCAAATAAATACAAACTTTCCAAAAACGTTGTAGCACTCACTGTTTTCTACTTTTCTACTTATACCAAATTTTGATAAAAATAATAGCCCATCTTTTGTCTTTTTCTCTGTTAAGGAATTTGAATTTCTTAGGTTTATTGAACATTTATGCTTCTTCCACAAGTGAGTCATATGTGTGTATTAGATGTTTTAAAAAGTTTTCAGCCTCTGTCCTTTAACTACAGTGTATACCCAAGAGGGCACACAGCTGTAATTCCAGTATCCCAGGATGTAGTTCAGTGCAAGAGCCCTGGGTTCAAGCCCCAGCTGCCAGGAAAAAAAGGCTTAATCTAATCTCATCTCATCTAATATGTGTGTGTGTGTGTGTGTGTGTGTGTGTGTGTGTATGTGTAATGTATTTGATGTGTATGTTTTGGTTTTCATTTGACTAGTCATCCAAAATCATCTTCTTTTGTGGTTTGGGCCATAATTCCAAAAGACACAAACTTAAACACTACAATCTTGACAATCCTGAATGTTGAAATCCTAAAGATCAAAATACCTAAACCTAAATATCTCAGAAGACCAAAATCTCAGCAATACAGTTTTGGGAAAACACAACCCTTTGGACGATCCTTAAGACACTGACTTGGCCAGGTGTGGTGGCACACACTGAAGTCACTGCAGCTGCTTGAGACACTGAGGCAAGAAGATCATAAATTCAAGTCCAACATGGCAATTTATCAAAACTCTTGACCAAAAAAGACAAGAAAATAAAAGAAAAAGAACAAAGGGTTGGGATTATAGCTTCAGTAGTAGAGTGTTTGCCTAGTATGTATGAGGCTCTGGGTTCCCTTTCCAGGCACACACACACATACACACACACACACACACACACACACACAACATTGATTTCCATTTTTAAAGGAGATTTGAGAAACATATAAAAACACAACAGAACACTTTATAGGCCACTTTATACAGTAACATAGATGATAGTGACATTTTTGTAATCCTAAATATTCACACGTACTAAAAACAGTTCATAAAGAGCTAGGGCAAAAGGTGAAGTGTATCAGTGTGCATCGCCATGGCTGGAAATCGTGTGCTTGCAGCTTGATAACCGAGGCCGTCTGAGCACCCTGATGTACACCCTAAACCACTGACAAGAGCCATCCAAAACCATGATGTCACCGTTATATGTGCACTCACCCAAGAGCCCAGATCTCTACAATTTAATCTCTCCTAAAGCCAGACGTATAAAAAGGCCATCTCTTCATTTATTGAGAAAGTTTCAGCATCTTTTACAAATCTATTTCATTAATAGATTCAAGGTTCTTACCTAAATGAAGAGCAAGACAAGATACCTGTGCTCACATCTCCTACTCGGCACAGTGCTGGACTCCCCATAAGGAAGAAAACATAAGGATGCTGATTGGAAAAGAACAACGAAAACAGTCTTTTTTTCAGACAAAAATGAATGCCCCCACGGGAAAATTAAAAGACACCAAACGCGATGAGTTTATCAGTGTCACTAGATAGGCCAATACACAAAAACCAATTGTGTCTCTAAAAATTAGCCAGGATATATCTGAAGATAAAATGATGCCATTAATAAAACAGGGATAAGTTTAAGAAAATGTATAAGACTTTTATACTGCAAAACATAAAACATGAACAATAAAAAACTTTAAAAGTTCTAGTAAATATTTATATTTATTTATAAATTGGAAAATGCCATGTTAATTCTCTCCAAATTGATCAAGAGATAGAACACAATAGAAATACAGAAGGCTTATTTTAAAAATTGACAAGGTAATTCTACAATTTATACCAAAATTACATAAAATAGCTAAAACAATTGTGGATAAAAAGCTAACAATTTTTGATGTAATCTATCTTATTTCAACATTTACTTTATAATCACTTTAGATTTTGTAGAAGAATAGACATGAAGAAAAGTAGAGCATAAATCAGCCAACACAGATGGTCGGATGACATTTCTATATATGTATCAATGTTACTCGGTGGAGAATAAAAATATTCTTTATCAACTACTGCTACAATAGTTTTTATACATACGGTAGTCCCTCAGTTCACAAACTTAATTCTTTCCATGATTCTGGTCTCAAACCGAATTGGATGAGAACCGAATCAAGTTCCCCTATAAGGTCAACATTGAACCTAACCACTGAATTTGATTTCATTCTCTTCCAATTCGGTTTGTGACCAGAATTGTGGAAAGAATTAAATTCATGAACTGAGTTACCCCTGAAAAAGGCGCACTTTTTCTATGTCCTGCTATATGACAAAAATTAAACCTAAAATGGCTCTTTGATATAAATCTGAGTACTGAATCTATAAAAATTCTTGAAAAAAAAACTAGCAGAAACTCTTCATGTCCTTAAACAAAGCAAACATTTCTTGAATAGGCTGCAAAAAATTATGAACAATAAAATAAAAATTAATAATTTGACTCTCAAAAAATTTAAAATTTCTCTTCAAGAGAAATTGCAAAGGTGTTTTAAAAGCAAAGTAAAGAAAGAAAAAATATGTATATTAGACATTTAGAAATCTCAAATATGTTTGTGTATGTGTGTGGGTGTGTGTGAGTTAAATAAGAAATAATTATATAGGAAAGGGCTTAATGTTATTAGTCCCAAGGGAAATGCAAATTAAAACCATATTACAGGATATGATCAAAAATGCAGTGCATGTTTAAATTTTAAAAAACTAGTAAAACCTGTATTGCCATTAGTTCACCTCAACATACCCCCGTGCTTTAAGCACACTTATTCTAGCACTCTTGACACTTTCTGAAGCAGCTCCTGAAGTCCTTTTCCATGTTTCTAGTGGCGTTTGCATGGCTGCCTCAAGGCCCTCAGCATAAGACATTCAGTTAGGAAAGAGCTGGCGCTGGCGGTGAACAGGCAGACACGCCGAGAAGGAAGGCCCCGCTGCTCTAACCGGCGCCGTTTGCGGGACCGCGCGGGGCATCCACTCTCACCGCAGCCGCTTACCGCCCTCCGGAGAGGGGACTTCCCCAGCATCTCCAGGAAGTGGCAATCATGACCGCCTAAGTGTGTCCACAACTAGTAGGAGTGTTTCGAGAGGGATCGATGGCAATGTGTCATTCACTATTGTAGATTTTTAAAATTTAAACACTGATTATATTATTTGATTACCCTTTGTACACACTTACCATAATAGCTAGTGTTAAAAAGGCAAAATCCAGTATTTATGACAAGGAGCAGCTGATACCATCATACATTTCTAATGATAATGTACAAATGTTTTAACCACTGTGGAAATCCCTTTGCGGGTTTTGTGAAACTACCTGTGCACTCAGTTCCGGGCCCCCTTATTTCCTAAAGAGAAATGAAGACACACACTTCAGTCTTATAATCAAATGCTCATAACTGCTTCAGTCATAATGGTCTCAAACTAAAAGCAACTCTAAGGCCTCATCCATTAGGAATAGATGCATACAATATTGTGTAACCATAAAATGGAATACTACTGAGAAATAAAAAAAAGCCCACCATTCATTCGACATGGATGGATCTGAAAACCACTGTACTAAGTGAAGGAAACCAGGTACAAAAACCTGTGTGTGGCAATGTGGCATTTAAATGAAGCATATCATTCCAGGAAGCACAATGATGACTGCCCCTGTGAGGTGTCCTGGAAAGGAGACTCGCTGTAAAGAGAGAATAAAAATGTTCTTTATGTGATTTTGGTGGAGGTTCTGTAATTATCAAAATTCACCAAATTGAGCCATTAACTTTCCCTTTAAATTATATAAATCACCCCTCAATAAGCAGACTAAAATAATTATTTCATAATATTCTTCATTAATGAATAAAAACTGTTAGAAAAAATGTATTTTATTAATTCTAAGACATCTTTTAAATATGTTAACATTTCAAAAATTACAACATATCCTACAATTGACAATTCCTCAAAACTCAATTTTATTCTTTTTTGGTGGTATGTAAAGTAATTAGGCTTCCTCCACTTGACAATATAGTACATTTAATGAAGGGAGTAAAACTAACAGTTGGGTTGAGCTGATTCCTACTAAGTCATATTTCTGCCATCTATGTGTGAGGGGCACTGAATACTCTGAGGCATATTTAACTGAGCACTAATGCATTAATGGTACATAAAAGCACCAATGTTGAAAACTACTTAGACATAAAGCTATATATATGAACGGAGTGAAGTGGTTTATAGAAAAGTGTATTACTTATCAGGAAGATTGCAAGAAGTAATTTATGTTTTATTTTAATCAAGTATTTCATAATTAGAAAAGTGCAGAGTAATATGAGAAACTCATGTATTCATCACCTAGAATTGAAAAAATACAAGTACAATTCCATCTCCTCCCCATTTTCCTTTTCTTTCCACAGAAATAACTATAATTCTGAAGTTGTTACATGTTCTTCATACTACATTCTTATACTTTGTATTCATAGTAAGAAAGAACCACATTGTGGGGCCTAATAAAACGCAACCTAATGATCACAATAAATTAAGTAAATCTGCCTTTATCCGCACAGATTAAGAGATTGAGAGAAAAATCAAGTAGTGAATGTACAACAATACCAAGGGACTGTAGACTGCTTTTTAATAGTAAACATTTTAGATATATTACTTAATATAATCCTAAAAGAGCCTTATGAGCTACTGCAGACTACATCTGAGAAAAGTGAGGCACAGGATGATTACGTATTTTGCTGAAGATCAAAAAAATAGTAGTTTATTTACAGGCAGTCTCTCTGGCTCCAGAAACTAAGCTCTTATCCATTCCATCATGTACAAATAGAGCATTGATCTAAACCGCTATAACAAATAAACAGACACACTAAAATCCCGTCCCATTCAAATAAAAGTATAGGAAAAAAAGTTTCAGGTCAGCAAAGTCGGTGAGATGAGGGCAATGGGCAGGTATGCAGTTTTCCAAAGACAGACTTTTGGCAATCAGCTCTCTTCAAAAACTGGTTTTCAATATCACTCTGGCAATCCCGGCTGAACCAGGAGAGAAGGAGCAGAAAGGAAAATACGTGGCGTTTAAGAGCCAGCACTGAACGTGACGGACATCACTTTTCCCCACTTTCCAATGACTAAAACAAGGCAAGAAAGCAAGTGTTAGCTGCTGCTAAGTTGGAGATTTGGAAAGGTCTGAGCTGTGACCCTACTTGCAATTCATAGACGGATGGAAAGATGGATGGAAGGACTAGCAGGCACCTGGGTCAGAAATCGGAGTTTTATCTTCCCACATAACAGCAGCCAGAGTAACTCTCCAGCGCTGGCCCCTGTAGCTAGCAGCCGCAGGTGACTAGACGAGAGCGGCAGATAGACAGATGGATAGACAGATGGGCGGTCCCACAGGTGTGCCAGAATCATGCTGGAGGAGAGAGACCACAAAAACATGCACCTGAAGGTTTACACAAGAGAGAGTCGTGGCTCTTCCTTTCTAAGTGCCACTAAATTTGCCTTGGAAAAGAAAAAGGATCTTGAATTTCACTCTCAGGAAAATGAGTATCTTCTGAAAGCAAATAACACCAGCATGTCTGCATTTACAGGTCAAGTTTTTCTCTGCTTCTGAAATGTAAGCACAGAAGGGGACAATTCTCTAGCCTCCTCCCAAGGCCTCTGAAGAAAGTTAAGACAGGAGAAATCGTATCTCTAGATGTGATCTAGACTACAATTAGTCAGATTGCAAATCTAGTGCCCGTGTCATGTGAAAAAATAAATAAATAAAAGTAAACATTCTCTTTGTATTGTATTGATCTATGTGCCTTAGGTGGCCAGGACCTTGAAGGAACACAACCAAAGAAATCCAAGGAAGATTGACTTTCCTCCAGCTATTGACGCAAGAAGAGGAGAAGAACAGATGTTGCTGGGTAGCCAATAGTATTTACTAGAAATATTATTGTAAGTTTAAATCAGTGCAATTCAAAATTATGCGCTGGCTATGAAAAGCAACTGTGACGGTGATGTTACCATTTCTATCACCATTTACGGTGTAATTCACGGCAATCTGACCCATTTCCCTCCCTCATCACTGTACATAAATTGTTCTTACTAAGACCCCAATAGTGTCCTAGTTAGCAAGCTCAACGAGTTCTTTCAATCTCCATTGACTTATCCTCTCTTCAGCCCTTGTCAGTATTTACCACCTCCTCTCTTCCTACTACCTCTATCCCATTAGCTACTTTCTCCTACTCTGGTTGCCATTGTGTGGGAGTCTCTCTCATGGTCATTTTCGCAAATGATAGCATCCTGTTTCCATCTCCACATCCCTTTGGTTATTCCCATTAGAGAGACACTAGAATGACTGTTTTTGAAACCCAGTATAGCAATGTTTTGCGTCCGTGTACTTTTTTCTATTGTCACAATCTAAATCGCTTAATACAAAACAGTTCACACTTAGAAAGTACTATGTACATGAATAGCTTGTTAATAAAAGGACGATATATGCAGAATAAATATGAAAACTAACCTACCTGCCCCCAATTTCCCCTGCCTTTTCCTGCCTCCTTTAATACCACTGAGCAGCCTTCTCCCAAGAGCTTGGACGCGGGAGCTCCCCGTTTTCTGGTTTGGGATTATTTTTCCTAAGTTTGACACATGAGATTAGCATCTTCCTGATATTTTCCACCATTTCAAATTTCAGCAGGAATTCTCCAGTGAGTCGCGCTGAACGCCTTTCTTGCGACTGAAGAGTCTGCAAGCCTGGGAAGTCGGTTAGAGGGCAGCAGAGGGGACCGGCAAAGCTCTCTGCACGGTGCGAAAAGAAGACGCGCATTCTGGAGGCACTGAAAACCCCAGAGAAAATCAGAGAGGAGACATGAGCTTCACAAAGAACCCTTGCCTGGAAGATGAAGACGAATTCAGTAACAAAAGCGAACTGCTAGAAAGCAGGAGGACGCGGAAGGAACTCCAGGACGCCCACACTGTGAAGGCGGCATTACCGACTTCCCTGAACGTGAAGAACCCTCCCAGCAGAACGCCGCAGTGCCGGCGGCAGCAGGGGCCAGCCGACCTTTCCAGGCTCTTGCGGTCCCATGCAAAGAACTGGACAGGACAACTGATGAAGGCTAAAGTTTATCACGTATTGAAGATGTTAAAGGTGTTACAGGCAAGAAAAGTAGGGTGAAGGAGAAGTCCGAAAAGAAAGAAGTACTCCAGGAGGAAAAAGAAAAGAAATGTTCTGAAAAGAAGGAAAGAAGCACCCTAAAGACAGAAGGAGAGAGAGACGCTGCGCACAGAGAGAACTACCGCCAGAGTGAGAGCGCAGGCACGGAAGGCAACGGCGGCTGTCTCTGTATCCTCTTCTGAGGTCAGATCCGGGCATCTGAAGAAACTCTGCTGCGCGCCCTGATAGCGCTCCATGATTGACAGGTCACCCTCTATCGCCCGGCGTCCTTTCCAGCTCTAATATCCTGCCTCAATAGCAGTCTTTTCATTAAAGCGCTCAATGCCTAGAGAATCCTCTTGTAAGAATAGTGAAGAATGTGCAGGTAAATGCAGCCCTCAAAAAATTACCTTTAAATTTTTCCCTGATGCCAAAATAAGACAAGTGCACGCTGGCTCTCATCCCATTGAAGGCCCACCAGCCTTCTTTTAGAACACTTGGAATTACACATGTTCTGTCTCTTCGAGATACATTTGAACTTTCTTGAAACTTGATGAGTCCCTTATGAGTTATGCATCCCAGAAATACCACAGAAACTCTAAAACTATCTTTTTTTGACATATGAACATCAAGGAGGGTAATATCCTTTCTTCCCATCTCCTTCGAAGTTTCAGCCCAGGCACTAGACTCCAAAATGTAACTTCCTACTTGTTGTTGAAAGTTTTATTTTCCCTTTGGATAAAAACACTTAGCATTTATGCAATTATTTGCATATTCCTGGTTAAATAAAAGGAGTTGGTTCCTTTTTCTTTTGAAGTCTCTTTAGGGGTTGTCTGTGATGTGTACTATAGTTTGTTTTGATGCTCATTCAGTCAAACAATGATCTTTTTTTCTTTCCTATATTTTGTGGAGACTAGTTTATGGGTTAGCAGAGCTTTTTAATTATATTTTCCAAAGAGGAAGCGATCCCTGCACTGTATAGAACTCCATGTTGGGATAGTTTATGACATGCTGCACTATTGCACTGATAAGTCTGTAAGTTCAAAACGTCTACAGATATTTTAGAAAACTGTATTACTGAGACGGCTACAACAGAATATTGCATCCTTAATCTTCTCCTGCAGTGCAGCATGACTCTCTCCAAGCAAAGTGTGGCCTTTCTTTATCCTGCCCTTGACCCCCGAAAGTCTCCAGTAACTGTGTTGAAAAAGAACGTGGAAGAAGTAAAGTTCAAGATTTCTGAGAGCCATGATTAAGGTCTGCAGAGCCATGTCTCAATTCTTAGTAGTGCTGAGTCATTGTAACAGATGTCTAGATGTCCTGCGGGACAGGCCACTTGAACCGAGAGATAGTAAGTCTGCCTAGAAATAGTAAAAATCTTCCAAAAGCCTCCTAACTGAACGCAGCCCCAAGCTCCCCTAACACTGAAATGCAGCCATAAGAATGACACTGGTTAAATCTTCAGGGAAAAAAAATGAGCCCAGTTCAGATTGGTAAATTTTGTGCAAATACAGTTGTTGTTCTTATTGTTTTTGATCATTAAATGTTGAGGTGGTTTGTAATGCAGCACTAGATAAACAAAACATGAAGCGATACATTTACATAGAAGTAGGGCACTGGAACAATAAATAATCTAAAACATACAGCACTGATTTTGGGTCTTGTTACTGAGAACAGGCTTGTAAACAGCTCCTCAGGAGACTGTTAATACAGTTGTGTGGGGAGTAAGAAAAGTGCTGCACAAGGGAAGCTAATAGGAAAAAGGGACATGGATATATAAATTACACACTAGTATCAAAATTAGTAGAACAATTACAAAATTAGTAATCCCATAACATGGAATGTCAAAAGGGTTACCAAATTAGCTTGTAGATCTGGCTAAGATTTTTATTAAAAAAAAAAAATCAAACATGCCAATTGTTTCATTTTAATTGCCCATAACAAAGTATGCTCATAAGAAACTAGATGCACTAAAGGAATTCCATTCATAAGCACAATTTTGTGGAAATATACAAAATCCAGTGTCTGCTGGTATCAAAGAGGAATGTGTTTCTCAAGTCCAGTCTCTTCCAACAACTATCAAATGAATAAAGATTTCAGCATGAAGATTGAATCCACACAGATCAAGGTCTCCTGAAAAACCCTTCATTAAGGAGGACGTGAAAGGATTTAAAGAGGTGTTTTTTGGATCCTTCCATGCTGGACAAATGGGCTTCTAAGAGTCCTAAACTAGTGTCTCAATGACTCACTTTCACAAAAATGTGTAAGAAAATTGTCCACAACACCTTAAATCATGGCAAAGAAAGGCTTATCACAAAGATATCTGTGGGTATGGATTATGTTAAATGAAGTGAATTTATAATTTCATACATAGGAAATCCACAAGCTTTTTAAAGAATCTGTACAGTCATACACCACATAACATTTCCATCGACATATGACAATGGTCCAAAAAGATAATGGACTTGAAAAATTCCTATCACTTAATGATGTTGCAACCATCATGACATCATAGTACAACATATTTGTGGTGATGCTGATATGAACAAACCTGTCTAGATGTGCTTAGATAAATACTTGTCATTGTACTACAATTGCTTACAATATTCAATAGAGTAACATGCTGCAAAGGTATGAAGTCAAGAAGCAATAAGCTACACCATCCAACCTAGGTGTGCAGTAGGCTGTACAGTACAGGTTTGTGTAAGTACACTACATGCTGCTTGCACAATGACAAAAATCACCTAATGACATTTCTCAGAACCCACCAGCTATAGTTAAGTAGCATATGACTGTACATATGAGCTTAGAGCTGTCGATGTCTTAAAGTAAAGAAATTACTTGCTCTAAAATTGCTTTGCCCTTAAGTTCCTTTAAGCAGGTAATATGCTGAGAAAGCTTCAGGTGCATGTACTTGTGAATGTCTTCCTTATAGAAAACAAAGACTTGCTCAGTGGAGAGTGGAGAGCAACAAAGTAGCATTTCCAGGGAACAGAACTGTCCTGATCAAAGAACTCACACAATGTGCCTAGATGAACTGTAGAGTTACTGTGAACCAATGATTTGCATAAGCCTCTTTTTCTTGCTTTTCCTTGTATGTGTCTATTCCGGTCGTCTTTGTCTCCCTCTTGTACATAGGGTGAAAGGAGGGCAAGTTATCCTTCTAGTTTGTAAGACTCTGTATTAAAGGAAGCAAGTCCAAGGAGCTGCACGTGGTGTACCAGTCTTGAAAAATACTGTCCACACATTGATATGACAGATGATGAGACTGCACAATTCAAATGCTTTAATGGGACAAGAGTCTCGGGAAAGATTAAGGGCTTTCTACGCAGGAGAGATCTGAATATTTATGGCTAGTGTGCAAAGAGTGGTAGATAAACAATATATCTCATTCCACAAGATTTTAAAAGGCAAAGAAATTGTTATAGGCCATATGCTTCTTCATGTTGAATACATTTTTTGTAAAGAGAACATTTCTTATGTTGGTTTTAATTTATTTTCTTATATCCCATTAATTCTTCTTGTTTACTTTTATTTTGCCTTTTTAAAATCACCAAGTTTTATTTATGTAGTTCTATTTTTCCTATCATCTTTTCCTATCATCTGGACAAGCTATTCTTTCTCAACTTACTTCCTAACACTACATTCAGGGTTTCAATTCCATAAAGCAGAATGGAGGGACAAGAGAAATAAGAAATGGAAGGAAAAAATGGAAACAAAGCTTTTGTAGATAGGGAGGGAGGAGGGGGTGAAGAGAGGTGAGGGGAATGGGAAAAAAGAAGCAACAAGATATATCATGTGCAGGTACAAATCCCCAATGATGAATGTTATCACTATGTATATCTAAAATATACCATTAAAATAAAATAAAGTTACAAAAATTCCATAAAGCAATATCTTGTCCACAAGTGATGTAATAGGCAGTTCGATATGAAAAATTTAGATCTCGAAATTTGTATAATTGCAGGTAAACACTATATTAATATCTATATTTACAGAGGTCTAAAGAAATAAAGTTTTCCAATGGTAAAAAACTCATTGTGCTAAATATTATAAATTAGTTCTTTAAAAAAGTGACTTTCATGACAAATAATAACAACAACAATGAATGGAAACAAAAGCAAAATTTCAAGTTTACATTGATTCCCATGAAAGAGTTTGGCTAAACAAAACTGGAAGTTATTTAGTTTATTGAGTTTACTAATACCTATATATTAATAAGTAGCTGCTAACCTCAAGAACCTAAATGTTTACAGGATTTTTCCCGTATGTTTTACAATGGGAGAAAAGAAAACTTTTTGCTCCTCAGATTTAATGGATACATTAAATAAATACTAAAAAATTATTGACATACACACTTGTATAAATATGTTGAAAAATCAGAGTGAGAACAAGTGCATTTTATAAATTATAGACAACTAACATTAACAGAGGCAAATTTCTTCAGTAGCATCACTCTCTACTTTCTTTTTCTTGCTCTAAACTAGAAAATATCTTGAAAGAACCTACTTAAATGTTCCAAAAGGAAGGTGTTTTTAATCAGGATATATTGCAAAGAGAGTAGAAAAAATAATCTGCAATTTCTCATTTGATTTTAACAATTATAAGTTCTCACCTAGATCAATATGGAGTTTTAACAGCTGAACAAATGTCTTTTTTACCTCCAGGCAAACACAATACAACTGCCTGGGAAAAATTTTTTTATTAAAATGTCCCCCCACGACACATGCTCAACTCAGAATTACACAGCATGCGTCCAGTCTCAAAAGACTGTGATTTGCTTTTCAGTCAAATATTTCCTGCTGCTAGAAAAAATGTAAGCTTTGTTTCAAGAAAAGCTTTAACCTGCGAATTACTACACTGCCGTGGTTCCCCGGTGAAATACATTACATAATCTAGAAGGTGGAAGAAAGTGTTAGGTTTGAAAGCTAAAATGATCAGTTGCAAAGTCATAGGTTAGCCCCTGTGCTGGGGCGGCCATCTATACCGTGTACGACACTCTCTCGGTATCATCCTGAGTGTGGAGGAAGTTCCCACAGAGCAGTATGTGTCTCCCGGCAGTAAGTGAATTGTTTCTCTTATCCAGTGATCTCTTACAAATATAGTTTTGGTTGTTTGACTTTCCTAAAAGGTGAGACTCACCATGGGGCATTCATTTTGTCTGCCAAATATTTCTTTAGAAGTTGTTTTTCTGCTGTTATATATTTTAGACAGAAGTTCATGACTCCACAGAAGGAGAGAAAGCTATGTTCATATTAAAATGCTAAGAAAAATAATTTGGCAAACTTCTAATGTTTAGTTCTTTTGTTGTTTTTTAAGCAGAAGTCCTGTTATACATAGAACAAAAGAAGTATTATTCAAGATGCATTGTATAAAAGAAATAAGCATTATTTAAAATAAAAATGAGATGGCCACTGTGTTGACTCTTGCATGGTGGCCCACCCTCAGGCTGCAGGATGTACTTCTTTTCCTACTTTTTCTTGGCCCAAACTCTGGAAAGCCTTTTTCCTTTCCTACCTTTCATAAAATTTTGCTACTGTGAAAATAAATAAAAATGAGGAAGTAGTTTTGAATTTACTTGTTTCCACTACTCTCAAATATTAAGAAGAATCAAAACAGAAAACAACATGTGGGCTGGGGATTTAGCTCAGTGGTTAGAGTGCTTGCCTTGCAAGCACAAGGCCCTGAGTTCAATCCCCGGCACCACCAAAAAAAAAAAAAAAAAAAAAGAAAGAAAGAAAACAACATGTACAGGCAGCATATACAATTCTGACTACTTGCCAACTTGACGGATGAAAAGTCAGAAATTAATTATATAAACGGTTAATAAATGCATCCTTTGCTACATTCCCAGTTACAGTCATTTTCACTATGGTGTCAAGAGAACTAGAGACTTGGTAAATGTCTGTTACTCAACATCATTTACTAGTTTATATAAACAAAATAGGTAGTACTAATATAAATACTCTGCTTGAACTCAAATATAACAATAAAGGACAGCACCGTGCTACACTGTCACAGGTTTTCCCAATTTTTAAATTTTGAGGACTCATTTACCAATAGAAACCTTCTAATTCATAGAGAAGGTATACTTCTATTTAAAGACTTCTATTTAAATAAATATTCATTTCTATTTAATTTAAATTAATTTAAATCATCTTGCATTCAAATACAAAATAATTACTTAGTATAATTGCAGGATTGTTATGCTGAGTATAAATTCTTTTAAATTTTAGGAATATTGGCAATAATGCTTCAAGTGTCCATGCCACAGTTTCTGCCATCTTTTGCCTCACTCTTAGCTGTCAAGTAAATGCATGCAGTTTCAAAATATTAATAAAGAAAAGACAAATTAGCAAGTTTTTCCTATAAATCCGTCCATGCTTTTCATATCTGTGTACATATTCTGATTTCTACATTTTTCAATGCCCTAAGTTTTCTATTAGTTATCCCATTTTTGTAGCCTCAAGCTAATTTATTGATGCGGAGGCTTAAAGAATTTTAATGGTGACAAACTTGAAACCGTTAGGTGGCCCCCGTCTGTAGAAAGCAGAGTGCGGAGAAGCATCACAGACAGCCCTGAGCCCTCAGGGAGCCCCTTGAAGGGTCAGAACTGAGCAGGACTGCGTCTGTTCCCTAAAAATGACACTATGTGATTAGGGCTTATGTTTAGTAAACTAAAGGAGCCCAGCAGAGAACCACTCTACCGGATATGGCTCAAGCCATCACAGGGCAGGCCGACTGTCAGTGATTGGTTTTCGTTTCTCGAG
Organism: Hystrix cristata; assembly: GCA_004026905.1. NCBI lineage: Eukaryota > Metazoa > Chordata > Mammalia > Rodentia > Hystricidae > Hystrix > Hystrix cristata. The sequence goes on along the minus strand of PVJO010012990.1, from coordinate 9,785 downwards.
CAAACCCTGCTGACCGTCTTTAAATAACAGAGAACACACACATGTGGCACAACATGGCTTACATGGTTAAGCATTTTAATATGTGTCATTTTCATGTAAGGTATTAAAATAATTTTAATAAAAAGTTCCTGTCTCTCATCTATTATATTACTAAGTGCAAGGTTAAGAAAAACTTTATACAGATCTGCTTTAATATTTGAGAAGGCTGTCCTTGTTCCGGATTATATTAAATAATGCTGCCTGTTGCTGCTATTTAATTATAAAGGCTTTTATAAACCACAAACCAAATCTGTTCATACTGAAAACAGAGAAACGTGCATGATCACAGCTTATAAAAACGTCACCTAGAACTTTTTACAATAAAACCAACAGCTCAAAAAAATCCTAAAAAATCATAATGAACTTGAAACTTGCAATAAGCAGTCTAACATTTAAGCTGAAATAAGACAAAAGCACATCAGCAGCCAGATTACTGATTTAATATTGTCTCAATTTAAAAAATAAAATACAATACATGGACTTCTTGCAAAGAGGCTGATAACAAAACTGAAAAATCTCCTTCCCTCGGCATCTAACAAAAGAAAACAGTAAAAATAGGACAAAACTCACCAGCAGGACCCCCACAGTAGAAGGGGTACAATGTAGCGTCCAGTCTGAAAAGGCAGCAGCTAAGAGAGGCAAGAGCTAAGCAGGCAAGAAAACAGATGATCTCAGCCAAAATCTGCATCATTCTTTTTCCTGTTTCCCTTTAAAAAGCAATAAATATTTAGGGACTGGTAAGTCAAGAAAACTGCAAATCTTTATCAGTACTGTATTTGTTTTTTTTTTGTTTTTGTTTGTTTGTTTTTGTTTGTTTGTTTTGGTTTGGGGTTTTTTTGGTGCTAAGGATGAACTAGGGCCTTGCGCCTGCGAGACAAACCCTCTAACCACTGAGCTAAATCTCTAGCCTCATCGGTACTTTCTAATTCTGAGTGAAGCTGAATGAGGGAGGGACTCGGCAGAAAACTCAAATCCAAAACGGAAGAGACAACTTGGATGACGTAGCAAACAACAGTGAGAAGCATGAAGAGTTTCTGTCTTCTGTAATGAGCACTGTAGTGAGTCAAGTAAAGGAGCGAAAACTAAGGAAACACCACAATTGTAGCTCAGCTGAGTATGCCCCGAAAGGGCAGTTATTAAAACAGTGTGGAAAGGAGCGGGTCACACAGCGCGAGCTGCAGTCAGCGGCGGCCGGGACCGCGCCCTCCACGTTTCCAGTGTTCGTTCTTCTGCTGACTGATTCAGCCTTCTGCTGAGAACCTCTCATCTGCCGGGCACTGCTCCGGGCGCCAAGGAGCTAGCAGTAAACAAACTAGACAAAACTCTCTAGGCGTGTGGGATTCACCCCGTAATAGATACAAAACCAAACAGAAACCAGTAAGTCTGGAGGTTACTAGAATACGATCAATGGTATGAAGAAGATTAAAGAAAGGCGAGAAGAGAAATCGAAGTCTGGGGAGAAGAAATTCTAATTTTGAATGGGGTGGTGAGGGAAGGCCTCTGAGAGAAAGTGAAACACGAGCAAAGACCGGCAGGAGGTGGAAGAGGGAGCCGCGTGCACAGCGGCGGTGGTCGAGCACCGGCGGGGTGTCCGGCTTCCGGAGGGAACTCGGTCCGCGGTAGCAGGCGAGACGAAGGAGAAACGCGGCCGGAGCCGAAGCACCACCGCAAGCGCCGTGACTTCTACACGGAGTGCGAAGAGAGGTGCTGGAGAGTGTCGAGCTGACGAAAGAGGTGATCAAACTTACATTTGAAAAACGCATTTAATGTGTCGTAATGTCACATATTAACGAGGCACAGTGTGCTGTTTCCACACCTGCATACACTTTAACCGGTACATACTGCGGACCATGATGGTCGCAACAAACCATAGAAAGAGCAACTACAGAAGCCGGGACATGTCGTGAAGCTGTGTCACAAAGAGGACAGCAGCAGCCATGGAGGTTATAAAAGATACGAAAATGTGGAAATGTTTTGAAAGTGGACATAATAGAATTTTCTGACTGATCGGATGAGGCTGTGAAAGAACGAAATCAAATTTGTCTGCAAAGTTGTGCCCTGAAAACTGAAGGGATAATGCTGCTGCCGAGATAGGGAAAAATAAGGAAGAAGCTGATATTGTGAAAATTAAAAGTTTGGTTTTGGATATTTAAATGTTGAAATACCCATTAGACAGCCCGGTGGAGATTTAATATTTGGAGTTTAATGAAGAGATCTGGACTGGAGATAAAACACAGTATTTTGTCAACATGGTACTAAAGCTGTCTCCAAGGTTGTGAGCAAAAGGAGTTGAAAGGCAGAACCTAAGGGCACTCCAACTTTAATAAGTGAAAAAGATCAGAAGGAATCAGAAAACGAAATTGAAAATGGGTGTTCAGTGAGGTAGAATGGTGTCCTGGATGTCAAGTACAGAAGTTTAAAGTAAGAATGAGTTGAAAGTGCTATTAAATGCTGCTACCTAATCAGATAAGGACTGAGAACTGAATGCTGGATTTAGCAACAGGGCAATTACTGTTGGCCATGATAAAAAGGTTTCTGTGCAGTGTAGACAGAGAAACTGTGTAGTAGGTTTAAGAGTGAAGAAGGGGAGTTGAGGAGAGTGAGTATAAAAATGATACAACTGAATGAGTATAATAATATATATGTTCTTGATAAATGAAGACAGAGACATGGGAGAGGGGTCAACCAAACTCTTTTTTTTTTTGGTGCTGGGAATCAAACTCTGGGCCTTGTGCTTACAAGGCAAGCACTCTAATCACTGAGCTAAATCTCCAGGCCCCCAAACTCTTTTAAAAAGAACCTATTAGAATTTGTTTTTGATATACAGGAGAAGGAAAACTCTGATGATGAAGTGGGAAAGAAGAATGTCTCAAGAGATGGCTGTAAATGAGGAGCAGCATGGTCCCTACACAACTAGAATGAGGAACAAGAGAAAACACGCTAGAATACTACCAAACGTGCAAAACGTTTGGATAAAGACATTTAGCCTTAAAGTGAAGCAAGGCTGAGAAAAGTAGCTTCAAAGTTTATTAATTGTGTCAAAGATAATTCTATCACATGAAGTCAAGGCAAATAAGTACAAGACCTAATCAGAGTTGCTCATTTTTTTAAATGAAAGAAAATACCACATATAAACCTTGCAAACATGACAGTTGGAAAACAGGATAGAGAAGACAAAGAGGAGACATGGGGGAAAAGCAAAAGTCAAAATGAATTAAACATCATATACAAAATAAAAACAAGGAAAAGAAAAGCATAATCAAAAAGCAATCAATACCAATATCACTATTGTGAAGTACAGAAGACCTTGTTACAAGCAGGAGCCCACATCAGGGATCAGAGAGGTAAGGTGAACAACAACAAGATGGCTTGAAATGTAATATTCACAGTTAGGAAAATTAATTGTGAACCAAAATAATCAAGTTTAACATATATATCAAAACAGGCACGAAACAGAATAAACACTAAAAAGTAAAGGACAAAAAGATTTCAAAAAGCGTTAGAAAATTCAGAGCAAATAGAAATGCATTAAAGATTTTATTTAAAGATGATAAATAGATACATTAACATTTAAATGTATGAAAAATTACTTATTAGAAGTCTGAGAAATAAAAAAAAACTTAAGAAATAAAATATTTGTTGGACCAGAACTGAATCTCAAGAAGGTTTTTTTATACATCAGAAAGAACTTTAACATAAAATTTAGAAATGACACAAATCTTGGTTAAATTATGTTGTACATTAACCGGACTCCCACAAGTCTGTCTTAGAAAGGCTCACACCAGTTCACATGGACATACACTAACCTGCCTACATCCTTCAAGTGTACTTGAAGGCAACGAAGCAAAGTCAACTTTAAAGGGAAAAAATTCCAGCTGGCCTCAAATTTCACAGGAGCAATATTAAGTGCTAGAATATTTTTGAGGGGTGAGAAAATGTATGAATAAATATTATTAATTGTCTTTTGCACATTCCCATTCGAGGTAACTAGTACCCACAAATTCTTGGGAAGTGAAAAACTGAAATATTTAGTATTAAAATACAGGCCAAGAATATAATTAAAGGTCAATGAGCCCAGAGTTTTTTAAATAAAATACCTACGGTCGGTAGGGGAAGGGTGACATGACATTTCATCGTGACTGTCCACTCCCTGGGCTTGAGAGCCATTTCCCCTTCTAAACTGTGTGTGTCAGGCATTTTGTCCCAGTGAGGGGAAAGCTGTTCAAAACAAACGGCAAATACTGAATTCATTTAGGGAACTACAGAACACCACCCAGAAAAAATTAGGGCTGTAAAAATTCCATAATATAAAGCTTAACAAGGAAATAATATCAACAGAATGAGAAAATGGGGAAAATATTAAAACAAATAATGTTCTAAAGCAGGAGCTTTCGCATGACGACTATGCCGAAACACACAGTTAAAAGTGCGGTCACGTCTCCTCTCACTGGCCTGCGCGGCAGCGCACGCTCCACTGATGCTCCAGGCCCCACCCGCTAATCCTCGACGGCCGGACAAACTGTCAAATGGGATCCTATTCGTTTGTGTCATTTATACCTGACGTACTTATGTGTAAGGAGATACTTCTTATATATTATTGGGTTAACCAGGATATAACTCGAGTGTAACTGGATTATAAATACTAGAATTCGTTGTAATTTATTTAGTTTTCAAGATTACTAATTGTACGTTGGAATGATTCACAAAGTTCACATACTAATTGTCCTATTTTCAGAATTTCTGTTAGTTGGTTTTTAAGTTTAACGTTGGTAATAATGGAAATATTTACACCAAAGGAATACTCAAATGCTATGAACAGAAATTATGAATAATATAGTTAATAATAATTTAGATTTGTTTGCAATAAGAAGACTTCATACTTTAAAATAAAGCTTACTTTTAAAAAACATATTCACTTGAAAACGATTAGAAAAGCAGGAAAAAAGAAAATATATTTCAAAACATAACACCCAATCATAATTGCTGCCAATACTCTGATGTATTTGTTTGTAAGATTTTATATATAGCCTTTAAAAATTAAAATACTATTTATAATTGTTTTTCGTACCTTGCGGTGTAATGTAAATATCTTCCTATGTTTATCCAATAAGAAATCTTTTAATAAGATGCTCCACTATAGGGAAAAGTAGGGTGGGCTTATGGATTTTTTTAATGTTTTCAGAATATTCGCAATTATGCTTTTTCCTCCTATTTTCTGGCTATTTCCTTAAAATACATCCTGAAATTTAAAGTGTATGCGAAAGGAATATTAGCATGAAGGTTGCAGCTACATATAACTAAAACTAATCTATAGTTTTCTCTCTATCGATTCTATTTTTGACATCAAAATCATACTTCTGCACTTAAAAAACTTTACAGATTTTGAGGCTAGAAAAAACTGGGAGAAAACGAACAGCATTAGTGAGAAAAAGTTAAATCATACCCACGGGAAATAATATGAGAAAAATAACATATCGTATTTTTAAAATGCTAAGCTATGCTCCATAGAGCCAGTTATTACATTTAGTAGAAAACACATAATTTTGATAAACTTTCTACTCCGTAAGATCTTAATATCTGAACATTCTATTTTATCCAACTATACTGACATTTAGAAAATAGGAAAACCATCATCAAAATCACAGAATGCTGCAGGTTTTTTCTTGTGGTTTTTCACATTTTGCAAAATCCTTACAAGTGCATTAAATGATTCAGTTCTCCCCTGCAGCACTCTTTTACAACATTGATAATGAAGTCTCCCATACAGTTCTCCTTGCTATCGTCCCTATGATGCACAACATCAGTAACGCTGCCTTTGAGATTTAGTTTATCTGACAGAGATGATGAAAATAGAAGCTGATAGTTCTCAGCTGTATATTCCCAGGAATATCAGTTACTGAAGGAAAATAACAAAAGGCAAAGAAGAATTCAGGTGTACATCTTTCTGGAATATAGGATGAGAAAGGTGAATTTAATTGCTGGAGAATGTGAAGATTCCAAATTCTCTTTGAAAGTTTTGCCTGCACTGTGCATCGAAATTGTACATTGATACTGAATGAGTTATGCATTTTATGTAATTTCAGAACCTGATAGCTGTACATACTTTAAATAATGTACTTTAGTCCTATTATGCCTCTTTGTCCCCATTTACAGTTATGGTTTCTCATATCAGAGAAACGATTCGATGTGTACTCATGCATGTCTGATTCATTTCACTTAAGAGTATGTTCTCAAGGAACATCCATTTACCTACAAATGTCTCTAGTTTATCTTTTTTATGGCGGTGTAGTACTCCATTGTGTAGAAAAAAAAAATCTCCTTTAGCCATTCATTATTCGTTGGGCGTTTGGGTTGTTTCCAGGACTTAGCTATTACAATTGTGTTGCTATGGGAAAATAAAAATAAAGCTGCTATGAATAGGGAAGGGTGAGGAACAGTAGGGAGGGGTGGGGAAGAGGGGAGAAAAACTAAGATATATCATGTACAGGTACAAAATAACCATGATGAATGTGCTCATTATGTATACAATGTACCAATACGTGTTCTTGGTAAAATCATTAAATAAATAAATAATGCACTTCACACTTCTTATTCTTTCCTTGGAGTGTAAAATTAACCTAACTATGGAGAATTTTGCAACTCGAGTAGGCTCATTGTGTTCTAAGTGGTGCCTGGAGTTACGCAATGGACATATGTTAATAGTAGATTTATTAATTTCTTATAAATTGATTATAGGTATATATACAATGGATATTTTATGTTTATTTGAAGGAGGTTTATTTAAACCTGATGGTTCTTATTTTTGTAGACATTTTCTTCTTCTTACGATTGTTAGCAATAATTTATTTTTAAAGTAATACAATGCAGCAAGCAAAACAATTTTTATCATCAGGTATATAAAAATACTCTCCTTCATGGACTGGTCATTTATTCAATGGTCTTTTTAAACTCCTGGTATGTTCCATATAATCAGGATACAAAACTGAACAGCAACCTCACTGTCCCTGTGAAGTATCTCAATCTGAGGCTGTCAGACTTCCAGTCACATAACTAATTTGCCTTCTTCTGATGATAACCTCCAAAAACCACCTTTCAATTATGATGTAGTTTCTTGCACTGTACCTAGGGAGGAGATCATGCTTATTAGATGACTCAAGAGTTTGGCCCCCTTAATATTTGTATTTCTCATTGTAAATTTATAAATTAGCACCTTGGTTATAATCAGGCCTCCCCTGTAGCCTACCTTATTTTATACCTTTACAACTATAGGTTTTTCTTGCAAAGTGACATCTGGGTTTTGCATATCAGTCTCCTAAACTGGATTATTCCAACTCTAGCCAGGAATTTTACCTACTTTGGTATACCAGAAAGTAAGATGCCTAAGACAGACTAGCCGAGACTCAGTCCCTGGGTGATAATGGTGAAGTTACTAAGATGCTGTGTTTTAAAACTTCTGCAAGTGGTTCAACCAGTGTTCCCTAGGTAACCAAACTTTTCCTTTACACTACGTAAATCAATCACATGCTTGACAGTAGGGTTTCTGAACAATTGCAATTTATACATACAAAGTCATAGTTTGAAACAATTTTAATTATTTTCTCTTAAATATCAACATATTTCTTTCGAATGATTGCATACTGAAAACAGGTCCAGCTATCTCCTGGATCTCTCCTGACCCTGCTACTTATAATTTTGGGGCTTAAATAAAATTTGAAATCATAAAACCCTTGAAGAAAACAAAGGGAGAAAGCTCCTTGACACTGGTCTTCTCAATGATTTCTTAGATTTGACATTAAAAAATCACAGCAATAAAATGAAAAATAAACAAGACTGCATCAACTAAAATGACTCTACACAGCAAAGGAAACAATAAACTGAAAGCAAACTATAGAATGGAAGAATATAGTAGTAAATAAGAGATATGATAAGCAGCTGATGTTTAGAATATATAAGTAACTCATAAACTCAATAGCAAAAAAGAAAAAAAAAAGAAAGATAAGCAAAGGACTTAAATAGACATTTTTCCAAGAAAGCATACAAACAACAAGAGGGTATATGGAAATAAATTCAAATGTCACTAATTGGGATGATTAATTTGTGGAGCTGAGTATACTAATGGACAGCCTGATGGCTGCAAAAGCATTATGTCTGGATGTGTCTTTGAGGTTGTGTCCAGGACTGATTGGCATTTGAATCATGGGAAGAAATAAGGAAGATATCCCCTCATACTTTATGACTAGGCACCATACAGATAGAGCAAAAAGATAGCTAAAAAACAAATTCTCTCTCTTTCTTCTGGAACTGGGGCACACTTTTCCAGTTCTTGGAGAGAATAATTATAGGTTCTCTGATATTTGGACCCAAGATTTGTACCAGCAGGCCCGCAGTTCTCAAATCTTCAAATTCAGACTGTTACATAAGCAGCTTCCATAGTTCTAAGGCCTTCTAACTTGCATTTAACCATGCTTCAGGCTTTCTTTTATATCCGCCTTTTAGTCTCCATAAATATGAGTCAATTCCCCTAACAAATCTATCTATCTATCCATCTGTGCACTGCTTTGTTTCTGATTGCTCTAGAGAACCCTGACTAATACTCTACACTAATCATCAGGGAAACGCAAATCAAAACCCCCAGCAGCTATCACCTCATACCTGTTATGATGGCAGTTATCGAAGAGTCCAAAGGTAGGTGTTGATGAAGATGTGGGGAGAAAATGTTACCTGAAAACACTCTTAGTAGGAATGTAATTGTTATGACCACTGTGGAAAACATTATGAAGGTTCTTCAAAAAATCAATAGAAGTATTATCAGTCTCACTTCTGAATGTGTACTGAAATGAAAAATATCACTATCTGAAAAAGAATAGGAAGAACTCTTAGAGACATAGGGGTTGGAAAAAAATTTATGAACAGAATCTAGACTGCATGGGAAATAATACAAAGAATCAGTGCTTAGGACCACATTCTATTAAAAGCTTTTTGCACAGCAAAATAAATCACCAACAGAGTGGGACAAAAATCCACAGACTGGGAAAAAGTCTTTGCCAGCTGTCCCTCAGACAAAGGTTTAACATCTAGAATATATAAAGAACTCAAATAAATCAAACCCCCCAAATTTAAAGACCCTATCCAAAAATGGGTCTTTAGAACTGAAAGAACTGAAAACCTCATACCCCAGCAATATATGCACAACTATATTCATAGCAACACAATTTGTAATAGCTAAGTCTTGGAAACAACCCAAATGCCCAAAGACTAATGAATGGCTAAAGAAGATGTGGTTTTTCTACACAATGGAGTACTACTCTGGCATAAAAAAGAATAAATTAGAGACATTTGTAGGTAAATGGATGTACCTTGAGAACATACTCTTAAGTGAAATAAATCAGGCACTCATGAGTACACATCAAATTGTTTCTCTGATATGAGAAACCGTAAGTAAGGACAAAGAGGTATAATAGATATTAGATAAAAGAAAGATGATATTCAAAAGAGAGGAGAAAGGGAGAAGGGGGAAAAGAAGGAAGGGGAAAAGGAAAGAAAGGGAAAAGCGAAAGGGGAAAAATGGAAAAATGTAAATAAACCTACTGTAAATTTGGAAGGGTGAGCAAATGGAAAGGAGGAGTGGGGAAGGGAGGAACCAAGATACAACATGTACAGGTACAGAATAACCATGACGAATGTGATCATTATGTATACAGTGTACCAATACATGTTCTTGGTAAAAAATAAAAAGTAAAAAAAAA